>JAPYYV010001566.1:0-27435 GCA_030522625.1 Copidosoma aretas | reverse complement strand
AATTTTCCCTTCGTGGCAACAGCTGGAATTTCTTTCTTTCCTCTTCCAAAAACATAACTGAACAATTTTAACATTTATATTTTACTTTACTATGATAAGTAAGTTCTACAAAGAAATTATCATCAGCAGTTTTTATCATTCATTCATTGTTTTTATTTGCAGTAGATGTAAGGAATTTTTTCAATTAAAAGTTATAAAATTAATTATTACATAAGCATTAAACACCCTTACAAAAATGGCCAGATAACCTCTTTGAAAAATTACAGTAAAAAAGAAAATAATATAATGATATAAAATTTGGAAAACGTTTTCCGTCACTTTATCTATTATACATATCAAAAGCGAGCGGCTAGCGCACGTAGCACGCAGCGGGCTGAGCCCCACTAGTATGTATATATATACATATATGTATACATATGTATATATGTGGCCTCTTTTAATACTGCTGCATGGTAGAAATCGTGACTAAGCTATAATAAGGGCTTCGCTGGGCCCCCCGTTACAGCTGAGATACGATCAGGCGAATAATGGGAGCGTTTGATTTTTATCAGTTGTTTGCTCCTTGTCATATTTAAAGTTTCTCTGTTTATATTTATAGCTGAACAAACGAACAACTAAATAGATGTACTGACATGAGAGAGATTCGAACCTTGACACGGTTAGTAGGAAGGCGAATACCTTACCCACTTGGCCAGAGCGGATTACATTCTGGCTTTGTAATTTTAGTTCATATAGATTACAAGTGCCATGTATTTGTTATGGTACCTAATGATTAAATTTATTTCTACTTTTACGTATATTTTTATAGTACATAATCAATATGTATTTCTAACGTCAAAACAGTTTTCTTAATTAAATACAAATTATACTGTTCAAACATTTCGTTATGAGTTATTAACCTAATTATCCAAGATAATACAGTGTTTAATATATCTTTGTGCATTTAATAAATAATACGTATGTATACATTTTTATTCTTATGTTTTTACAATTTAACTCTATCAACTTGACTATGTATTGTATAATACAAATTACAATGACTGTATAGCAAAAGTCTCCTAAAAAGCAAAAGTAACTTTTTTCCGACCGGGAGTCCATAGCCTCCTCAAAGCCGTTTATTTGATTAAATCGTAACTCAAATAATAAATTATTATAAATACTTTATTTCTCATGCAATATCTTATTTTAAAAACCGAAGTGTCCGTCTTGGTATTCACGAAACATATGTATTAAATAATATGGAAATGCCACAACCAAATAAAAATATTAAGGAAGTTTATACAATAATTTATTAATTGCTATTTTCAGATGCATCTTTCTCATTCCAAGCATAGGTATGGTATAATGCAATATAACTATTTTAAGGAACCAAAACACTCTGTTAAAAATTATTACATGGAATATTACATGTTAAATCCGTATAAAAAATCTATGCATATTATTTACTTGGGAAATATAGGTTAATTGCATTTAAAATATCTTTCATATGGAAATTTGAGTCGCATATGGATAATAATTAACAATATAAATCGTTGCAAACAATCTGTTTTCCAATTTTATCACAAATAACGATTTTGTAAATCAGCATAATTTTGTCTACACTTTTTAAACAATCTTTTGAAAAAGTTACTTATTTCTTTACAGGACGAAATATTGCTAATAATCATTGACATTATTCCTGAACATAATTATTCAAAAATTGTGTAATTCCTATGGTCTAACGGCCATACACTTACAAAACAAATACGATTAATGGGTTCTATTTTAAATTGTAGGCGATTTGAAGATCCAATTTTGAACCAGGCTATTACTGTTAGGCTATAGAAAACATGAAAAAAAAATTTTTTTTGCAAATACAAGGTCAATATGGACATCGTTTTTTTAATTCAAGGCAGAAATCTCCTTTTTAGGTTTAAATCTACCCTTTAAATGCGAATATTACACAAACTCCTTACGAAGGCTTAAATATTATTAACTGCACACTTGTGTTTCTTAATTCCATTTTTCCGTACGGCAGAATTTTATTGCAGCTCACTGCTTCCTTGTAATGGAGTTAAAAAATGATCTTATATACTTACAATTTTCTGATCAATAAGCAAATACTTTAATGTACTACAGAAACTTTTTGACGCAACGTTTTGATTTACCTACAAATACATGATTACAAAGTAAATAGCGCATGCGTTGGTGGCCTGGAAGAGGCAAAGCTTTCATACTTATTTTATTCTAGTGAATACTGTCAAGCCATGCATTTTTTTAAAAGTTTTTAAAAGTATTATTTGTAACTGATATAGAATTTAAATTTTGCAAATGAAAGGAAATCAAATTAACTTTCGCAAATTTTTATCCATAAATATCATGAAGAATAAGTTGTACATATAATATGAAGTATAAACAATTACTGAAAAAAATTGTATCTTAACTATTGATAATTTCTTGGTCACGATTTGAAGTGTTTAAGAAACTCTATAAATACTGCAACTTTTCACTCTCTAAAAGGGATCGTCCTTAAATAACGTAAGAGTTTTAAGGGAAGGACGGTGTTTCGAATTTCTTTTAACGGCATAGGAGCGTTTCACTACGTAAAACCACTAGCTTTGTAACTTTTGTCATAAATTTTATTACAGTACAATTAAGACGGATTTATTTCAATATAGTACATTTTTATTTCTAATATTCGAAGAATTCGTATATTTTTGTACATTTTTCTGCTATTTACCGTAGAATTTGGAGAGTTAGCACTGGCTTAAGTTTCAAAGACATCTAATAATAATACTTTAAAGTATTTATGGAATTTTCAAATATTTTGTTTCTATGCGAAAGAAGTTGTAGGAAGCAGGGGGTTTATGAAAATTGTATGCTTTCTTACGTAAGCGTGGGTTAGAGTCGAAAATCATGACCAAAGCCCTAACGTAATATAATGACGATTTCAAAGACTGGGATCAAGCTTGGCACTTTATCTTATGTCGGGACCCAACTCGACATCAGCCCAAATAGACATATAGAGAGCAGTGATGAGCATGTATGCCATACTATTTTAATCCTACTGATACAGTGTCTCACAATACTCATAGTACGTACATTCATCGATATAATGAACAACAAATAACAACGCACTTTGTTCAGCGTAAAGCTTGATAATAATAAGTATCGACTATTTATAATAACCTTTGTTACAATTTTAAAATCTTAATAGTAATAAGGGTGTACCAAAATAACTAAAACAATGTGCAAGTGTCGATAAAGTAGAGATATCGATTTAGAAATTTAGTAATGATAATTTAAAAACAGATTAAAATAATTGTTCTTGAAATTCTAAAACAATAATCGTTATAAGCATATGCAATGCCATTATTATTAAGGGTATTGTTCACGATGTTCACTCATTATGGAAATTTCTGATACTTTGTATAATAATCTCTTCCACTGCTACAAATAAGCTGTTCAAATTGTATAAAGATTGCACTTACCGTTTTACAGATATAAAGTTTCAAAGTTGGACTCTTTAACATGGGAAGTATAAGGTCACCCCTCGAAAAAGAGACTTTGTTATCGATTCAAAAAAAAACTATTTAGATTATTTTAAACAAGTTTGATGCTATTTTTGATGTCTTTAGGATTTAAATACCAAAATTTTAGATCATAAGGACGTGTTGTTTCTCAAATATCCTAATTTTCATATGATTTGCTATGCTTTTACTGTATGTATACAGTGATCAAAATGTTTTTAACTTTTTATCGAGATTTTATAGTACTTCTTGTGATATCTTGTATTTTATTTAGTAGCTATTTGGATATTCAAATTGCAATTAATATAGGTAAGCAATAATTAATATAAAAAATATTGATAACCTATAAATTTATATGGGTTAAGAACGACTGCACAAGATTGAATATACCTGAAATATAGGCTTCAACAATCTAAACAAATCGATCTTTGCATCGTGAGTGAAATACAATTATTAACAATTCATCGCAGTGTCATAAGAAGAGGAATGTAAAAATTTTCGCGTGAAGCGCAAATATCATGAAATAAATTTTGAACTATTATTAGTTTATTTTTTCCAGTTAATGATAAATAGTACTTTTGAAATAATTTAATTTTTTTTTGTAAATTTCTGTATGTGATAATTAATAATAAATAAAGTAGTTATAATACTAAAAGTATAGAAATGATGTGTAAGACAGTTGCACGTTATGTACACAATTAGCTAATTATGAGCCCCATGCGTTTGCAGCACAGAGGATTAGCTTTTGTTCCATAATATGAAAGGCGCTAGTTCGATTCTCGGTAGAAAATGTTTTTTTTTTTTTTTTTACAATTCCTATGGACAAATCTGTCGTGCCACTGTCACAGCAGCCAAAAGATTTGTATCTTGTTTCCTATATCGGAAAGTGCACAACGCGCGATTAGAAGCTTTGTTTCAAAAATGCTTTTGATTTAAATATAAAACAAAATTTGAAAACATATAGCTTTAACATGACTTCATTGAAATCTACATGAAATCTATACAGATTTAGATACACTTCAAAACATTTTTTAAAGATAAATGCAATTAAGAGCTGCAATAATTGGGGGGAGGGGGGGGGGGTATTTTTCAGTTTCATAAAATCCTACGAAAAACATTATTTTATCCCTCAGAATAACATTTTCATTGAGGCTACTTAAATATTTATGCTACGAAAAATGATATATTTATTGTTATGTTTTAATTTGACAGTTATTATGTGCAGTATGATGGACTTACATGACGATCTTGGTTTATTGTTACTTCTTCTACTTTTCTTTTAACTTGAGGCATCCATGGGGGATCAACTACAGGTAATGACTCAATACCAATTTTCGGAGATGGTAAGGTGAATTCAATACCTGGTGGTGGTACCTTGAATGTTAAATTAGCAGATTCTTCCATTCTTGGCCAAACGTGATGTCTTGACTTCCATAACATTTGAAACCTGAAAACAGAACTTATACGAATGTTTGGATCGCTGTGCTGCAATCCATCATGCAAAATAGCAGTAGCTTCAGTTGGTGCACGTATTGAGGCTATAATGAACAAAGATGCTGCCGTAACGGCTACTTCTTGATTTATTTCTAATAAAAGTTCCCAAGCGACGGGCAAAATGACTATAAAAAGTTCCTTAGTCATAACAGCAGTGCCTTTAAGGATGGTAGCTAAAGGAGCATGATATACGTCTTTTACTTGTGTTTGTATATATTTTAGGGTTGGTAGTATTTCTATTTCCCTACAATCGTCAAATGAATTGGTTAGTTTCATAGCGAAGTCTATCCCTGGAGGAGACCTTCGATTAAGTGAGTCTTTGGACAATTTAGACCTAGATTTAGATTCATCAAAGTCTTCGTTAATTCTACAAATAACAAAACATATACATAATAAATATAGTTATATGACCTTATATGATGATAATAAACACTTTTTAACCTTAATTTGTGTCCATTGCTATCTGGGGATATCTGTGCAATGACTTGTTCAGAAATTTTCCTGCTGCGCTTGTCTTTTTTCGAGTCATTTTTAAAATTAAATGTTAAGTCAAATAGCATTTCATCTGAGATATTACTAAAATCTTCTCCGTATACTTCCCGCACTGACTTTATTAATCTCTCACTTGCTCGCATTTGACGTCTATGACAATGTGGGTGACAAAATTTTTGATGACAACACAAAAAATTGAAATTACTTGCTGTAGTCACAACAATCTTCATCCATGGGAAACTTCTATTCACTTCATCAGTATCATAACTGTCACTTGGACTCTCTGGAGGTTGATCATCACTCAAAATACCAGGTGACTCTTCACCACTAATTTCACCATAACACCCTAGCTCAGATGTATCACTTCTATCAGATAATGAACTAACTTTCCGTTTAGTTTGAATAGAGTCGACCCGTCTAACTGTAAAAGAAAAAGAAGAATTTATAATTCCTAGCAACCCATCATAGATTAATTGATTTATGTAATTAAGAATCGTTTTTTTCCCCATCATACATAAGCAGGATCCAATAAATTGCTAAGAATGTAAGCATAACTCGTTATTTAGCATGAACATGATATTTTTTTATAGGTCAATAGCATATGCGTTAAAGTTAATTATACAAGATTTTTTTTCTAACTTATACGTCTAGGTAACCAGCTCGTTAGGAATCACATCATATAACATGCTTCTGAGAATGAATCTGTTTATGTGAACAAAGATTGGAAATTAATCATAATACAAATTATTTCTAATAACCTGCTGAATTATCTGCACCCCATTATTACGATTAATATGTAGATTCACAAGATATATCTTAATTTAAAATGGCTTCAGACAGTTTTAGTATCCAGAATCCAATTCTCAATTTACTCCTATTCGTGACAGTGTATATAGATTGGAAGTCTTAAAGAGTATTTTATGACCGCTACTTTATCAGAACTTTTAGCCCTGATAGCAGTCACATCTATATAATATCAGCTAAGTTGTAAATTCCTTTTTAAAAATGGGATTCTAAGATCTAGCTCCCACACATTCTATAAATAAATCACTAAACTTCAATAAAACATGATAAATTCTATGACTTTTTCAGATATTTTGGTCAGTTGTTTCTTTTGAAACACATCATATAATTTTTTCTTCCAACCAGATAACAATATTTCTTATTATTTGGTCTTCAACTTCTGATTTATCGTAGATCTGATTAAACTTATCACTTAAACGGTTCCCAATAACTACAGTACAATATTAAATATTTTGTTACAAGACGTTTATTTATACTCTAACTCATTCAAATCTATGATTAAGACTGCACAAAGTAGTTAATAAAAAGGGTTATAAACTACTACCAAAAATGTTATTGCTAGTCATAACTGAAGAGAAAGAGAGAGAGTCATAGTCCAAAGACTCTAAAAACTGTCGATAAAACACATGTGTCAGGTTTTGACATTTTGTATTCCCCTCTTCGCCTAATATGCTCTACTACAGCGTTTTTCAGTGCCTTGCACAGAAAAAATGACTTTTTTGGGAAAAAATTCGGCCTATATCACGAATCTTAATCGGTTCTCACTTGGGTTCTGTTTTAATACTTATAAAGTCCTTATCACTGTGACTTTTTTTTCTAACGTCCAACATAAAATGAGAAATCCTGTTAAACTCTTAAAGTTCGAGAATTGGCTATTCTTTAGTTTGAGAAGTAAGTTGTCATCGTTTTTAGGATAAATGATTTGTTAAACATTATTGTAGTAATTTGAAAATATTATTATCAAAAACTATGACACAATAACTATAAAAAGAGATTTTTACTCAACAAAAATTCCCAGACAGATTTTCTTGCATGCAATAAAAATCATATAATTACAAATTTTAAAACGCAATTTTAATATTTCATTATTTTGCTGTAATCTATAATCTTAAAATCCACTCATTGTACGTGTGAGTCGAATAATTTGCACTTTTTAGAAAAAATCTGACGATTCTCAAGATATTCTTTAATTTATTTGTATAAACAAATTTTTATCATACCGATTACGCTGATGCGTCGCAACAGTAGCTTACACAATTTGAATTTGAATAATTATGAACCAAAAAAATATGAGAAATTCTGAAAGTTTTACTAATTACTATTAGCAGTTAAAACAAAAAGTCATGCACAGGCTATTTATAACTTATTTTCTTAGGAAAACTTTATAAATAACGTGTTCAGTCTTTTACAATTGACATCGTTACGGTACCCTTGGAAAAGTTTTTCATTTATTTCCAATTGCTACGCTTGTTTTCTTATTTCAGTTAGTTGCATATAAATCAGAGATTATAACTATGAGAAATAAGACACGTAATGATTCTTTAAAGATCGTTTTACTCAAAGAATTACGTCAGAGTGACTATCTGAACTAATATTGTAAATCAAACAGATGTTTATAATCAATTAGTCTGTGATTTTCATTCATTGTTACCGATTTCGTTGATATTTATTTCAACCCTTTGAGCTGCAAGCTCCACAGACACTGTAACTCTACATAATATTGATCTAACTCTACGTAAAAGTAGATAAAAAATTCATAAACTCTGAAATCAAATCGAATATTGTACGGAAACTCGTTACTTATGACATTCTATTTAGGAATTTTCATTAAAAACCTTTAAATCCATTTTGTTTTGTATATATTTACGTATACCAAACGTAAAATTGAGGTTATTAACAAGAACTATGAATATTTTGCATTCATAAATGTCGGTATGATTAAACTCTTAAGTAGCAAACTTTTAAAATTTAAAATGATTAAAAATAAAATATGGTCTGCAATAATTTTTTTAGAGTGTATTAAATATGACGTCTTTTTCTACTACATAACGTCTAATGAATAAACCAAGTACAAAATTGGGTTCTATCTGAGGGAAAAGAGAGCGAACCGAATGCGAGGGCGAGGAATTAGATATATGTCGTACAGAGCAATGTCTGAGGCAATGATATTAACGCTGACAATCAATATTATAATAATGATAGTGATAAACACACACTAAGCGTGATATCTTTCCCATCTTTCCAAGAGGTGATGTTTTGTTATGGGGGAAAGAAGAATAAGGAATGGGCACTGATCACTAGAGCTAAGCAATAGATCGAGGAGGCCTGAAAGGATAGTGGAAATCTAACCCTAATACTGACGACCTTAACTATGATATGGATGAACAGCAGCACGAGTAAAAGTCCGTCTTCTTCCAATGTTCTTCTTTATGGCTATAGCGATTACGGAAAATTAAATGGCGAGCGTGCTTATATACGTTAATGTGCTAAATATTAAAACGAAACAGATTTAAGTTTCAGTACCAAAGGGTTTATATTTACAAAAAATATCTATACAGCAAAGGAATTATCCCAATCAAAAGCAAAATGCATTTTACGATTCAATTACGCAATTAGTAGTAGCAATAAAACTAACACATTTAAACAAAATAAAACTTTTAATAAAGTAATAAGTGCTGGAATTTTTATAATTTAACGATCCCTTTTATATAGGTAATAAATGAAAGGGTTTAAAAAGTTAAATACAGTAAATTGTGTGTCTTAATCTTAATTTTACAATGGCGGTCGATACAACACGGTAAATCATTGATTTTACCACAACCCTACTAACATTACAATCTTATAAAGGAATACGGTTCAGAAAAATGAAAGAAACCATTTTAAATCTAACATTGCGAAATAATAATCTTACAACAACCCCGTTGACATGGAATAAGTACCAAATTAAAGCCCAAAAAAAGTATAATAATGTACGCTAAGTTATGAGAATCTACATCCAAAATGGTGGCTGATGCAATGACCGATAATTAGATTCCCTGTAACCTCTTTGACATGGCCTAAAAATGATAGCAATAAAAATATTCTATTCGTACAGTCTTTAAAATATCTTACTTATGAAAAAAAATAATTTGTATATATCCAGGTATCTAAATGTAACAATATGGAAGAGCTGAGGATTTTTTCTTAGTAAATTAAAAATAAAATTAGAGAAGTTTCGTAAACAGATATGGGATTTTTTTGGAGTCACTAAATCAGATAAAAGATGTTATTTAAGAGAAACAGGTTAAAGAGGGCAAGTTAATTCCTAACTTCTTCTTTAAGTATTTTTACGTTTAATCAGTTTAAAAGATTCTTTCTCTTTAGTAATTTTAGGTAAGTTCGTAAGACTGTTATTTAGTGTTATTTAGACTTTCAAAACTCTCAAGATACTCTTACTGTTTTCGGAAACTTTTAGGAGCCCCAGAGATCTTTTGTTTTTCAGAGGCCTCTAGGATTTAGGGACGTCTGCAACCGTCTTTTTAGAGTTCCCAGAGTCATTAAAGTCTCAAACTTTTCCCAAGACTTCCTAGACTCCCGGAGATTTAAAAAGTTGTTGGTACATCGAGATGAGTTTAAGACGTGACATGACTAAAAAATCTTCTTAGGAAACATTTTTCGAGGTGAGACCTGAATATATCGAGACAAGACGAAAAGTGTCACAAACTTTTTTTGGTAGAGCACATGCCTAGTGCTCCTATATGGCTGCCTAACCTAATTACTTTTAAAAACTTTTAAAATACAACCATGAATGTTTTCACTTGCTACAATATGATTGGCTACTGTCAGAGCTGTCATAAAATGTTAAGCTTTTGGAAGCGAATTCTTCCAGCTCCAATTCAGTGGAGATGCGCAATAGCCAAAGTTGAAGATACACTGAGCATAAAAGTAATCTATGTTTATTAGAAGTATCAAAGTGCTATCTACTTCAGCTAAGTGCTTCTACATGGAGAGGAAAATTAGATAACTAGGGCTTTAGTGATGATAAAAATTCCCCGCTCTTACAGCCGTAAGTGCCTGTCGAATAAAATTGGTGCCTTTTCACCTTCAGTACTAGATGTTAGAAGTGGTCGTAAAGATCGGTGGCTTAGTATGTAAATTATGCACAGTGGCAACTAATAGTTTACCGATGTTTCTTGCAATTTTGTCATAATCATATCGATAAAGATTCCTTTGATATTTATGATTTTCTGTCTACTGCGTTATGGAATTATAGTTAATCATAGGTCATAAGATGTTGATAATCATTTCATAGGAGTACTGAAGATGTCAAAGTAGATGCAAATTTTATCAAAGCAGAAAAACACCACAGATGACTAGGTAACACTTATGGCAGTTCAAGTGAGGATGAAAGATCCAATGAATGTGAGGATGATACTGAGAATAAATATAATTATGATGATACTAAGAGCGGTAGTGGAAGTAATAGAACAACAGAAAACCCTAAGTATATGAACATAATATATTTCTTTGAAGCTTTGCTTCTTATGGCACGCCTTGGCTTTGGCACTAGGGGCTAAGAAAGAAAAACCGTAATGCTTGCCAAAATTTAATACCCGACCTCCCGAAAAAAGAAAACCCATCCTGAATGAGGTTGTATTAAATTTTGGCCAGTGTAATACTGGCAGAAATTTAAGACCGGACCCTTTGCCATGGGAAAACCCATGTTGGAAGGGTCGGGTATTAAATTTTATCCCGCGGACCATAGTGCTAGATTTCGATCTTATATGGTAGAAGTTTTTAGTACGCTTGCGGGAAAGCTACTTGCAAGCTTGGCCATCTAGCGAGTGGAACGGAATGTTTGGTTAGCGCGGGCTGTTTGAGTTGCCACATATACTTGTTAAACGTTGCTGGCTGTGGCTCCATAGTACATATATGTTTCTATGCCTGTACGAAGACTAGCAAAACTTAGATTTTACGGTATATCTTCATGGAATCAAATACAAATATTATGAATCAAATTTTTCTCGTGTAGAAAATTAGTACAGATATGCCCAATTTACTCTAAAATTATTTCGTGACAACACAAACTTGAAAACAAAAAACACGCTAAATCTCAAAGAGAAAGTGCGATAGACCAAAAATAACGGGTTTCCTAAAAAAAAAAAGATATAAAGGCTTACTAATAGAGAGGCTATGATCTACTTTTAAACATGATATTCATTTTCCATATTTTGCATATATTATGATAGAATAGGAATGAAAAATTTTAAGAACATTACAGCACGTCAAGAATATTTATACAAATAAGCACGGGTTATTTTGACATGATTTTATGGCAAATTAACTTTTATATAAAGAAAAAATGCTGTATCTCGTAGGGAATGCCAGATAAACCAAAAAGAATAATTTGTATAGGGTTCTTTAGGAGAAAACAATATCGCCCACTCTAAAAAAATAGTGATGTATACAATATAACTTTAAAACTGCCGTTACATATGAAATTTAATATGGCTTTGCAGTATTACTTTTGCAAAACAGATTTTTAAAAAATTTACAAAAAATAATTATTCCAAAAACAGGATATTTTTCCATGATAAATTAAGAAACTTATTCAAAGAGTAAGATCTGCTGCAATCTACAACTTTTGGGACTTCTGATGTGTGCACGACACCACTGCCAACAGTACTCGTCGAGCTTCAGGTACTCGACAGATGCAAACACACGGCTCGTGCCTTGCTTGATAGCGCTTCGCAAACGACATACGTTGCTAAAAGCCTGTTGAAGAGAGGTGGCATTGACTACAAACAGCAAGATGTTAGTTTACTGAGAATCAGCGGCTTCAACGGCCCTTCAGTACATGGTATTGCAAACCTGACGATTTCCTCTTAGACTGGCGACAAGGTAAAATTACATTTTAACGCTCAAGTAATTTCGCTCATCACGAAGTACACCAGTGGCCAACACAAAATTCGTGATTCGTGACAACATCTACGTGGTTTGGTCATGGCAGACGATTTCCGCAAAAGACCAGCAGGAATAGAGCTATTGCTAGGCACCAATATCCTGCCTCAAATACTAAAGGAAGGACTACGGATGGGAGCACCAACGTTTTCGGATGAGCGCTCTCAGGTGCTCTACAAGTTCATCTTCATCAATGCATCTCCATTAATATTCTCATCTAGTGTCAGTATCTAGTTTACAATGCAATGCAAAAAAAAAAATTTTGCTCACGCCTCATTCGCAAAATAGGCGGGAGGAATGTTCAGGATTGAACTAGCTTTAAAGAACATATTTTTATGTAATTATGATTTTTTTTCATCGCTTGTACATTTATTTCCTTTACTTAAATTCTAAGAATTTAGTCCTCAAAATGTCAGTGTTATTGTTATGATGCCTTCAAAGCCAAAGACTTGCCAAGCGAGAAATACCCTTATAGCTTCTCCAATATTTTCGAATAATACCTTGCTGTACATAGCATAAGTTTATTTCTGTTTTGTTTTTGACTTTTAATGTAAGAACTTATACACACATGCATACAATTACATATTCCTCAGTTTGTTGCTGCTCTGAGAGGTAGCCCGCATATACAGTCAGTCTAGCTACCGCATGTTCTCGAGCCGCACGTCGGCGCTCGCGAGCTGACTCACGCACCCGAGAGATAAAGTCGCTCTTTTGCAACTGCTAATACTTGTAACACTGCAAAAAATAGTTTAGTTAATGAGTTTAGTTCAGTCTCGGCTATTTTATTGTTCTCAAATCAGTGCTTGTTACGAGGAAAGTTTTAGGGCTTAAAACCCACTTATTCCGACAAGAAAGCAACCACCAGCATAAAGCTCATCCACGCCACTCCCGCAATACAGTCCACTGAAGTCAGTATCAAACATTTGGTATACAGGCTACCTCGGAGGGTAGCAAAAAATTGAGGAATATGTAATTGTATATATGTGTGTATAAGTTCTTACGTTAGAAGTCAAAGAGAAAGCTGAAATAAACCTATTTTGTGTACAGCAAGGTACTATTCGAGAATATTCGAAGCTATGAGAGTATTTCTCGCTGGGAGAGTCTATTCTAAAGAAAGATTACTTTATAACATTATCCAATATTTCAGCAACCACATGTTGTCATCATAGGGGATACCTTATTGAAATTATAGTTGTACAAAGGATGATCAAATAATGCATAGATAAGTCTTATTTGAGACCAAAGCATTTACCTTATCCATAGATACAAACATAAATTTAACAATCATAATCAGTTATACATTCTGTTTAATTTAAACAATACAACGAGAATTAATCAGCAGCACTTTTCTGAAATGTTTCTTAAACGTTTAATTAATTTAAAATCTACAAACATTCCTCACAAATGCTCAGAGACATTTCTGAAACGTCTTCAAAACCATAAAATGTCTGTTGCTGATCTCAACACAAATTATTTGATAAGTTTCAAAAACATTGATGGAATTTTTATGAAACATAATTGAATTAAGTGCAAATTTAGGAAAGAAAGAAAAAATTATTTTTTCAGCAGTATCTTAATTCATAAATAATGACAACAATAACAGTAAAATTTGAAGAAAAAAACGCCTTACCTCGGGATACGAACTGGGTCGGCTAGGATAAGAGGTAAGAATCTTATCCACTTGACTAAAGTGGATGGAATACTGTGTTTATAAATTACATCACTATAAGATACAAAAACAAGTATTTTGGATTATATCTTTATAACCGATTTATGGAAATACAAATGTGTGTTTAGACAATTTACTCACTGAATTTTATTTGAAAATATTTTCATCTTTCACTAATAATATTACTTGTCTTATGTTAAGTCTTAGGATTTAATGCGATTTTCTACTTCCGTATTAAGTTTGCATTTAACATATATTTTATATGTAATGATTAGTTAGTATATTGTCGAATAAAACAAATATTTTTATAAATAATGTTTGTATAAATTCAGTTGTAAGTATGGAAAACAAAAAAAACGGTACTTGTACCTTATAAAAACTTTATTTTTTATATGAGAAATTTCGTCCACTTTGGCCAAGTATATAGGAATTGCTTGCTTTTTATCCAGGCGGGCCCAGCTAGTCTCCGCGGTATGGCTATTTTTTTTTAAATTTTAAATTTTTCATTTATTGTAATTATTTATTATGAATTAAGGTATTGGTAAAATAATAATAGTAACAATAATAATTCATTTTTCTCCTAAAGTTGTACTGCAATCAGGTAAGTTTCAAAAATATTCTAGAAACGTTTCTAAAACGTTTCATGTAAACTTTTGCTGAGCTCAGGACATCTTGAGGTTTTAAAGACGTTTTATAAACGTTTCTGAGCTCTGGAAAGAACCTTTTTTGAGGTTAAAACTAAATAGTTGAGAAACGTTTTATGCTATGGTGGAATCAATGTTTCTCACTCTCGTGGTTCTGTTACATGCTTATCATTATAAGATACAAGGACTACCACACATAAGTAAAAGAAAGTATAGCTTGCTTGTAGTTTCCACTCCTAAAAGTAAGAAAATTAATAAAGTTCATGTTGACCATCAGTTTTGGAAAGACAAAATGCCCAATCAATTAGTAAGATTTTATATGGACTGTCTTCTACCGAAAATTCTAGATAGTATACATACTAGGTGCATGTTGATTAGAAATCCGAGTCACACAGAGGACGCAATAGAAGTCAGCATCAGTTAAAACAACAAAGGCCAAGTGAAAAAGAAAGAAGATCATGTTAGGTGCGCTAGGTCGTTCCGGAAATATAACTATAGTAACATTTAATTACAACATTTCGAAGATTTCTACGACAATAGAGGAATTCGGATAGAATTAGTAAGGCTTATTGGCAATAGTAGCGGGACATATTCGGGAGCATCAGCTGTAAAGTTACTTATAGGTGGGGATCCTGCAAAAAAAATATTCATCGAATGCTGCGATTGTAAGAAATTATTTTAATGTAATTCTACAAAGCCAGCCGATACCATTCCAGGTGAAAATGAAGGTAAAGAGCAGATAAATAAAGAAGAAAAGGAGGAAATATATTTAGATGACGAAGAACATAAAAAAGACAACAATGATGAAGAAGATGATGAAAATACAAAGATAATTATATTGATAAAAAGTATGTGTAAGAGGGTTAAGATAAGGGTAAGAATATTGATGAAGAAGGTAAAAGTGAAGGGCAAAAGTAACGAAGAAATGGAGAAATATAATCAAAATAACTATCGTCCTCAATGTTTAAGTTCACGAAAAAATTTGTTCACCATTTAATTACATTTACTGTACCTATTTAAATAAATCAACATTATAAGTCTTATATTATTGACGACAAGTAACGTTTTAGAGTAGTTCTGATCATACTGTTATACGGTACGGTAAATTAAGCTATTTTTGTGTTACATTAAGTATCAAATTTTTTGCTCTGTCATTGACAATACAATTTTCTTTCATATTTATCATCAAATGTATCAAGGTTACGTCATGTTAGCTCCGCTAGAAGTGCAATGCTTCTCTGAATATTACCCTAATTTATCATCCCTAATCAGATTTTTTGAACAAGGTATGTTAGAAAATAAAACATAGTCATCGTGAATATATGTTAGAATTTATTATCTTATTTATTTATACGTGTGATTGTGTACAAAATAATAAAGGAGCTCGTATACAAATCTTTGAGACCAGTTGGCGCACAGTGGGCGATTATAGGTCGTATTGGTCGGACACCCAATATCTTGAGAAAAAAGACAAGTAGATGAACAATGTTTATTAGAGCTTAGAGCAAATCATGGATAATGGGGGAAAACTTTAGAGATAACTAAATCGCTAAATCGTAACCTCTGAATCGATGAAAAAACACCAAATAAATACATTCTTAGCAAAAAAAATTAATAAATGAAGCGTAATTACCTTTGCAAATATTGTTTTTTAAACATGTATTTATATTATCTCCAAAGTTTAACCTAACATGTCCTAACATAACCTCAAAGAAAAGTTTTAAACTTTTAATTGTCAGAAACCTAATATCTTAAAGAAGAAAAAAGATTATTGAATAATTTTTACAAGAACATAGAGCTTAGATGATGTAGAGAATAGAATAAATATTAAAAATCCTAAACCGTTAAATTCTAACTTCCAAATTATTTAAAAAAGTATGAAAAAAATTAGCTGAAAAACCATAACATTTTAAGTTTTAACTAATGAAAACTTGCTAATTTTAGAAATACAAAAGATAAGTTGCTGATTTTCGTTTAAGCTTAGGTCTTGGGATGGTAAAAAGCAAAGAAAAATAAGAAGAAAAGCTAAATAATGAGATCTTTACCTCTAAATCAATCAATAAACATTAAAATCCATTAATTTTAACCAAAAAAACATATAAATTCCCTCTTTTTCTTTATTTCCATTTTTTTACTCTTGTAATTCTTATGTCAAAGCATTAGACAGATTATTTATCAATCTAACTCCAAAATGCCCTTAATCTTCACTACTCTACTTTTTTAACTTTGAAGCCTGTATACACAGATCCTATTGAAACCACAAATTTCTTACTTCGCGGTTATGTTGAATAATATCATATTATATACTTTGTTTTAATAGTAATGTATATTTAGGAAACGAAAGTTACAGAGGATGATAAATCATTATTATGATATCACGGCTAATTTTTTTTTTGAGTTTTTTATTAATTTAAAGGTTAGAATTTAACCGTTTGAGATTATTAATATTTTTGTTAACTTTTTATTTCTCAAGATTTTAGGTTTTTGACAATTAAAAGTTGAAAATCTTTCGTTTTGAGGTTATGTTAGGGCATGTCAAGTAAAAATTTTGTGATATTATACATCTATGTTCAAAAAACCATGTTTATAATGATGATTAGACCATTTGTGTAAATTATCAGCTAAGTATGTATTTTTTTTTTTTTTTCTAATTTGCTTAGGTGTATGGATTTAGCGAATAAGCTTCTTATAAAGTTTACCTTTATTGTTCATCATCTTAGCTTCAAGTTTTAACGAAAATTTTGTGTTTTTCAGTCTTCTTTTTTAGGAAATTAGGTTTCTGATACTTAAAATCTAAAATCGCCTACTTTGGCGCTCCCTATTGAGCGATAAATTTTTCGTTATTTACTAATTGAAAAATTGTTTTCCTGTGTCCGTTTGGTCAAAATTTTCTGCGCTCCGAGGGCCACTTGGCCGTAAAGCACGGAAAGGTAGAGAGGGTGCTGAGAGCACATAGCCTGCTAAAGCGAAAATACACTTCTTTAACGATTTTGTTCTTACGAATCTGTGCCAGTATTGCTAAAACAGCTTGGTCACATGATATAGGAATATCTGAAGAATATATGGAAATTTTTTTGTTTTACAAAACTCGTGTATTCAGCCGCAATAAAACATAACGTAAATTTTATGTAACTTAGCTTCGAACATAGCTAGAGTAATTTTTTTTTTCGTAAATTTGTGTTTTTCACGACCATAGCAATACCGTCTTATTTATAAGAAAATGTACAAAATTAGCGGTGTAATTTATATTTGTTTAAGTTAAAAAATCGTTTCTTCCATAATAAATCGTGAAAAATGCCAAAATCAAAATTTCTTAACACAATTCTACGTTATACTAAACAGCATAAATTTACGAAGCCAAGTAATGATATATTTTTCTTTATATGTGCAATTAGACCTCAAAGTTTTACTTTCAAGAAACAATTTACAAATAACTAAGCAATACTTTGCAACGTTTCAAAGCATTTTTTGTTTGGTTTTTTGAGGGCTATAATTTTATGATGTAGCATTAGGATTGACTTAATACACTTTGTTTTACAGCAATCTGCAAGTTTAAAAATAAAAATCTTGCAGGTTTTGGAATTTTTTAAATAATAAACAATAAATAATTAGTATATGCCAGTAGAAGGAAAAATATGAGCAAAATACCAAACTGAATACTTCAAATTAAGAATTGCATGTAATGACGTTGGCTGGTACATTGACCTTCTACAGAATCTTCCCGAACTAAAAGAATTATTTTGTAATATTACCATACATTTTGGCTTGAAATTTTGCGAAGATTATCCGTGCTGTTTTTGAGATATTAGGCTTCAAAGTTGGACTTTTTAACATAAGGAGTATATGATAATCCCACCGAAAACAGACGTTTTAATTACTATAATGAACTACTTGCGGTACAGTTCTTTTAAAACACTCATATGTTATATCTGATACCATCGAGAATACCATATTTAAATTTTAGATCTTTTATTGGTGCCGTTTTTTTAATGTCCTTATTTTTATTTTATTTCCCATGCTTCCAGTAGAGATACATATGTCGATTAAGTTTTTCTTAACTTTTTGGACTTTGTTAAAATGGTACAATATTTCTCGTAATATCTGTAGTTTCGAAGTCAAAGAAGATATTTTAATAAAAAGTAACGTTAATTATCAATAATTACAATAAAAATTATTGATACCAAGTAGACCATGATGGCTGACAAGCACTAAACCTGCAAACTTCCTTACGTATGCGAAAAGCATATTAAAAAGGGAAATCATTTTGTAATAATGTGTTTCTTGTTATATTAGTCAAAATTGTTCATCGATTGTAAAATGTATGCGCCTACTTAAGAATTATTATAAAACGCAAAATTGAAACGCATCGGTTTGCAATTGGTCTTATAAGGTGGTTCTCTACGAAAACCATTTCTTTAACTTCAAGTAAAATTTGGAAAGGTTGTAAGGTAAATATCCCAATGACTTAACGTGCCCAATGGCTGAACACTCAGAGTATTATTCCCTATTACATCATACACATCGAGTAAAACCTACACATTTGATTTTATTTATATTCTTCAGGCATTTAACAATGTGTCCTATAATTTTTCCGTCAATACAGTAGTTGTTGTTGGTCTAAATCTCATTTTAAATATGCTTGCTTGACACTCGGATCGTTAACATTGACTCACATGAGCGTTTTTCTTAGCGTACGTACACTACTTGTTGGGATTATAAAATTAAAACTATCACACTTTGGATAATGTAAAGGTACTATCTGACTCTTAGGAAGTTCTAAAACCATCCAAAGATATAATTTTATAAATATTTCTGACTTTTTAATTAAAATTCGTTGCATTCACGTACTGGGTCAAGCTCGTATGAAAGCGACCAAAAGATGAACGTACAACTAAAGTTAAAGTAAGTGTGTTATTTCGAACAACAATTGTTTATCAGTTAGTTTTCCGCGTAAAAGTAGCAATAATACTTGATATCAAATAAGTATGACTTATTAATTTGGACTTATCTTGCAGGTTATAATTTTTTACATTTTGAGCGAACTTATAACCTAAAACCGCATCCACTTGAGTTTGTGTGTCAATACTGTATATGTATGTTAAAGCCTGTTCCGTTATTGGTACTTGGTCGTTTCAGCAACTGAGACCCCTTATTATCCATCGGTACAACATACTGAATATAAATAGTAGTAATCCACCGTTAAAACTCGTTTATAATGTTAAATCTTTGTTTTAAATGATACATATAACCACAATGATGAAAAATATCTAAATACATTTAAAAATCAGAAGGATAACGTTTGATATTCATCTTGTAATTTTCTAAGGCCTTAAGCGTTAAGCCATTGGGACATTTACCTTAATTAACGATACAAGGCATCTTTACTTCAAGGATCAACTCCTTAGATACATCAGGAAATTTTTTGAAAACAAGTAAGTAAAAAAATGCTCTTTGAACATTAACTATTGCGAACGATTTTTTTCGCCTTATTATTAATATTTTTTTTACTCGGAACTGTTATTGCTTATTATAAGCGGTCCACAGGCTGAAAAACTAAAAATCCGTGCGTGCCTGTCCATGCTACTTGCCTCTCCTCACTCCTCTTTCCCCTTTTGCCGTGCCACTGATCTTTATAGATATGCCACATGCATGGGAAAGCATTGAGGGCATATGGCTTGCAGGCCTGCTTGGCTGTCTCGCACTGCCGCTGCCACTGCTCGCATCAACGCTGACCCCTCTTTCTCTCTCGCTTACTCTTACTAGTCCGGAGCTTGTGTAAGATAACGTGTGCAAATGGGTGTCTAGTCACAAAACAAGGGGTTTTCCATGTAATTTTGAGCCCAGAATTCAAATTCACCGGTCATTTTGGCGTAAAAGTTCTAAAATTAGTTTTGAACTCAATTTTTTAAACAATTACTAAAACTGTTAATCAAAATTAACATAAAATCAGTTAAAATTTGATAAAATTGCATTAAAAAGAGTTATAAGGTTTTCAATGTGTGAATTTTCACTTTCTTGCTTAGAATTGGATATAAATAACTTTTCTATTGATTGTTTCTTAAATTTTTGAAAACCTACCTTGTTATAAGTAATTTCTCACTAGTTACCTCTTAGTTTGAAATATACATGAATAGCCATGTTTCGCCCATAGATATAGGGTGCAGTTGCACTCTGCCTTAATAAAACATACCTACTTATCTTCTATGAAAAAGCCTCATCAATTTTGCATAACCAACAAATTACACCTTCATAAACGACTTTAACTGAATCATAACTGGTAAAAAAATGCTTATAGAAAAAGCACATTTGAAAAAAAAATTAAAATAATTAATAAGAAATAGTAATCAACATGTAAAGATAAGTCAAAAAGTAAAAATCAGCACTTTGAATAATTCATCACTTCTTTGAACGAATTTTTAGTAGAATTTGTAAAAAAACCTTTTTCTTCTTAAAACATGCCAGTACACAAGAAAAAAAATTTTCAGATGCCAAAAATACACTTACTGTTAATTCTTTAAAAAATTGCGTTTTCAAATAATTGTAGTATTTTTACGCCAGAACAACTGTCGTATATTGATTCTGTGCTCAAAATTACATGTAGAACACCTAATTTTGCGACTAGACACCCAGTTGCACACGGTATCCTACCCAGCCTTCGGACTATACAGCATGTATGCCAAAATTCCTTTATGATTTTTTTTGTCAAAATTTTGCGCTTGTCATAAAAGAAGTAAAACATCAAATTGATAGGGAATTTTCTATCCAACACGCTTGCATTTCTACTTTTACCGTATCTACTACCTTTAGCGAGATGTAAGCAAAAAAATTTTTGACTACAATTTTCATATTGACCCACTATTTAAAATGATTTAAAATTATGATTCTCGTAACAAGCGTAATTTTTTTCGTATAATAGCAAGAGGGCCCCCTACCTAGAAATTTCTTATTCTATAGGTTTCTCGGTCCGTCTAATATTTATAAATATATTGTACGTTTCTTCTTGCGGAATACTGCGCAGCTGTTGTCTGAGCTCATGACTCTCGTGAGCTGCCTTGCTGCCTGTCAGAGTTAGTGCGCAAGAGAAGCAAGAGCGAATGTATGCGTATGTATGTGAGTATTTTGACAATTTAATGGTTCTGTTGTGTCTTGTTCCGTGGACGACTTGCGTCTTCGTGTCTTGTGCCGTTTTTTGCATTACTGTTACGTTATTTTCTGGAATAATCTTGGTGGAGCCGTCGCTAAGGAGCTATGTCAGCACAGATACACTAATGAAATAAAGCCAGAGTTATTTTGCTGGTTGTTGAAATCCACAATTGTAACGATGCTGCCTGGGTTATTCAAAAGGTAAAGTCAACTTTATCTTGAATGAAGTTCGGGACGGCGCGGGCGGATACCATTTCGCAACTTTTAACCCTGGCGTGCTGTAATTGCCATTGCCAGAGGATCTGGACCCTGCAGAAAAGAAGACACCTTAAGCATAACAAGTTATTTTTACCGATCATAAGTTGCAGAAAAAACATCTTAACATGTTGATCAACAGAACGTACGTGACAAGTATGCGACGCAATGCGTAAGAATAGATATTACTACATTTTGCTGCTATCTTATCATAGAATAAAGAGATACAAAAGAATTTTTTTGTCAAAAAGCTACATTTATATATTGTAGTTGTTTGTTTATTGTTAAAAATACATATGACCTGCTACATGTATATATTTACAAAAAATGTGAAATTTAGAGACTTGATCCATGTGTAGCTTTTAAAACAAACCTATGCGTACATTGTTTCCCAGGGTGTAGCAGCTGGCGGGGATGAATTGTCTTCGATCACACCACATATTTTCATATGGACTGTATACAACTGCAAGGAGCCATGCCTTGGGATGCTATTGAAAAACTCTAAGCATTTTAGCAAATCTATGGTTTCGATGAATAATTAATCATATGTGAACTTCAATACGTGAAGTATCAAATGTATCGCAAACAATGTTAAAATGATACCTATTTACACTTAAAGTAAGTTATTCTTGATTTTTTTACTTCAACTCTAAAACGCGATTTTAATATTTAACACACTATGAAAATATTTACATCTTTATTAAAATCCTCTCTGCTTTTTATTAAAGGTATACTTTACGTTATCCAAGTGTTTTTCTTTCTAATGTAGTTTAAAGACGTAATACAATTTTCACAAACACAAGAGTTTTTAATAATATACTAGGGGCTCCACCCCTGCGCGCTTCAAGCGCCAATCCCTCACAGTTAAAAAAAAATATTTAATTTCTTGATTTTTTAAGGCAGAAATTAAATACATCAATACGATTTTTTATCCACGCAAAAATGTAAACTTCTGTTTTTAAATCCCATTTTCAAATTTACGCACCCTTGACCGATCTCGACGAATTACAGAACGAATAAATCGATGATCATAAATTTTAATTATTAGGAAAACATATTAATTGTAACTGTATGAAATATTTTTTTGAAACATAAAATTAATTTTTAAAACTTAGAATTCAATTAAATTTTGATTTTTTCAAATTTGATGTTGGAATTTGCCACTCTTAACTCACCGCAGCCAATCACATGAATTACTTAGTCTACTCAATCAACCAATCACAGAACGAATTAATTGATGACAACCAAAATTCATAGGTAGGATATATTACTAGGGTTTGAAAGATTTTATCATATTAACAGCATCCTGCTACGCTTAAAGAAGTAAAAACTAAGTATAGAAGCTTAATTTTTTCATAGTTTAGTTTTCTTGTTTGCAATCGATTAAAAATAATGTTGCATTGCTTCTTTAATTACTTTTTAAGCCTAAGATATCACAAAGTCAAGGACAAGTGGTACCTGGCTGCCAAGTTCTACCGCACATCCGTGGTGTAGATGTACTGGTACGGGATGCGGAACATTTCTGTAATCACCTTAGCCCAAATCGTCGATTTAAAGAAACTTTTTGTGAAGTACGTGCTGCCTGCAAGTACGGTATAATTTAAATATGCAGAAACAGTTATGAAATTAATTTGTCTGTTAATAATTTGTGTGTGAATAAAAATCTTAATTGTGCAATTAAAATTTAACAAAGTGCACATTTTAAGAATGTATGGTTCAAGATATTTGGAGATATCCGTGGGATGGTTTATATATGTGTATATAGCCTTTATATAGGTATTGATAATAAGGAAACAGCGCCGAACGCTATCTGTTACCGATTTACAAGACTTAAGTACTTCTAGTTTTACGTATAATATACATCTGTATGGACTGTATGACCTAGCCCTACCAACAAATCTGACATCGCAAGTTCCAAAAAAAACCGTTTTTTTTTATCATTTGTTGCAAACATTTCTTAAAAATTACTTGACTTTAATGAATGGTAATGGTTTAAGTACATATTAATAATATTTTACTAGGATGCTTAACATATTTTTTCACTATTATTAATAATTTTTTTTTTGTACATAGAAAAGTCTAAACTCAGGGTTGACGTAGCGCTTAAAATCACAACGAAGACAAAAAGTAAAAAAAAATTCGAGTTATTGCTGTAATTTCAATAGTAAAGCCCCTTATTTTCGTATATTTTTTCCCAAAATTTCAGGCAATTTTATCCAGTCTTAAAGAAGAAATGTATACAACGGGTAATTGGCCTTCAAGGGCCTTCAGTCGAAC
The DNA here is from genome assembly GCA_030522625.1 of Copidosoma aretas. Lineage (NCBI taxonomy): Eukaryota > Metazoa > Arthropoda > Insecta > Hymenoptera > Encyrtidae > Copidosoma > Copidosoma aretas. The sequence continues at coordinate 3,208 of JAPYYV010001566.1, read as the reverse complement.
ATTACCTCTCTCTTCCATGACCTTTTGATATAAAATACGTAATATACTGCAGTATTTACTTACTCAAAATTTTTTTAGAGCAACCTTATGCCTCCTGTATGACTCTTGTTGCTGGCAATATACATTTAAGAAAATTTGTTATGTATTTTTGAAAATGTACATTGTACATCAATATTTGATGTTACATTTTTATATGGGTAAACTCTAAACTCTTAAGTAGACATACAGCAGACTTCTTGACCACTTACAGTTAAAAATTGTAATTAAAAGTGTTATACTAAATTGAGTAATGTTCGGATCCTAAACGTCACGGACAATTTATTATTAATATTATCTATGAATATTATTGCTGCAAAATAAGTAGCATTTCTAATAGTAAAATACATACAAAATGGAAACGATTATTATTGAAACTGGATAATGTAAACTGACGGAAAAGTATAAACTCGTATAAAAACTTTATGAATTCGTATAGCGAAAAGTTTTGACACACATATAAGAAATTGCTATAAAGAGTATTGATGAAAAAATTCAAAAGTGAGATCAGCAGCTAATGAAACATAGCGTTTGAATGACTTAAAAACTCGAATACATTATCATGAACGGTCATTTTGAGAGATAAAAATAAGCACTGCGAATAAATTAGCAGAAAACTTTAGCAACATAATTATTTTGTAAATATCTAGCTAAAAAAAATAAAATAAAATATGAAAATGATTTCAAAAGTAAAAAAAAGCTTTTTCCATGCTCTACAATATAAAATTAATTGAAAAATATGATTATTATTGTTACCCAAATTAGTTATCAAAACAATATTGTTATAATTTTTTTGTATAGAAAACGATTAAACAAATATTTAGAACTTATTACTGAGATCGTTGTACGTAATATAACTATCTCGTATCTAAAACATTATTGAATTATATGGAACTGTTTAATCATCTATACATGCCGAAACAGCAAGACCCGATTTTTTATCATTAAAAATCGTTATATCAACCTTGATAGGGTATGCAACGTTAAATCTTTTTGTAAGCCAATCAAGAACGAAGAAAAAAAAACATTTTGAGCCCTAGATCATCGAAATCACTTGTTTTTGATATATGACTGATTCTTTAAAGAACACAAATATAACTTTATAAACATATATTTGTTTGAAGCTATTAAAATCCAAATTGCGATGATAAAATTCAACTTGGAAACGGAACTATTTCAAATCGCTTGTAATTTTTAACCTTATTATGTTTATTTAACTACATTTAACGACGGTAAGATTATTTCCACACTGAACGTAGTAATTTTACAGTATTATTTTTACTTGCAGTGTATAAGAGATATAGATAGGTTATAAAAACTGCATATTTTTTTGTTATTATAGTGTAATTCCTGTACGAATTACTGTAGTGCATCACCTGGATATTCAACCATAAATGAGATTATATTTAAAAATCAATTCTTATTTCCCTATTTTTCACAAAAGTCTTGGTATTATTTCATAAAACTGAGATAAACAACTTATGAAGAAAAATTAAAATGAAAATGAAGCTTGCTTGGAACAATATCGGATATTACTATTAAAAACTAAAATAAGTTTCTTTTTACCCTTTAAAAGGTAAAAACAAAACGTTTTTAAACTATTAAAATTGTTAGAGAACCCTTAATAAGGTATATCTTGAATATTATTTCTTAACTGCTATACGAATAAAAAAACAAAATTTTTTAGCTCAGAATCATTGAAATCTGCCGTTGGGTTCCTGAGATATGACTGATTACATACGCACACATACACACACACACACACACACGCACACACACACACACACACACACACAACACACACACTCACACACTCAGTGCGAGACATTCTATTTCTGAATCTGAATTTTTTTTACTTCAGACACTGTATAAGACATTTATAACGCATTTACGCAATATTTTTTATTACCGACACAAAGCTCCCTCTATAAGGAAGCAAAAAGTTACGTTTAACAAAAAAAATAAATAAAACAAATACTCAGATGTTACTTACATCCAAAAACAGATTGAAACAAAACAGATGTACCAAATTATGAGTTAATATAATACATGATATTTGCTGTGAGAATAGAAAGTGGTGCCCTTAGCTTGAGGCCAGTGCTTGTACTACAGAGGGACGCAAACAAACTAGTGAGCGCATCAAAATAAGATTTTTTGAATGAAATAGAATAATAGATGTTGTACTGGCATGCATGAAGCGTGAAAGTTGTAGCTGATCAAAATATGAACACGTACGTCTTTTTACGGTGTGGATTAATGCAGGCATTTTGATATTATCATTGTTAAAAGTATAACTGCTTGGGAAGTGAACACAGAAAATTGTACACAGATTGACACGCACGGCGCAGAGTGATCCAGAAAGCCCAAAAAACGGCCAAAATTCTTGCTTCCCACGTATTTTCACTTAATCCAACTGGTTTTCGGCTTATTTTGTTCCAAGGATCATAGGCTACAAGGATCCAACTCCCTCGGAGCTATAAGAATTTGTTATATATATGTATATACGGTATATACATAGTAAATTTTGATAGTCCAATTACTCAGGGTACATGAAAACGGGGTAGAGATAAATGGATTTACACAAAATTTAGTATACAGGGGTTTTTCGGGTAGCTGATTACGAATCCGGGGTCCAATTATCTAAATTCAAAATGGTGGATCCAATATGGCGGCCAAAACTTTCGAAAATAGATCGATTCATACTTAATTCTGTACACAAGGGAATTTTGGGTCGCTAATTACGAATCCAAGGTCTACTTTGCCAAATTCAAGATGGTGGATCCAATATGGTGGCCAAAATTATCGAAAATCAACAGGTTCGTACTCAATTTGGCCCAGAGGGTTTTTTGGGGTCGCTGATTACGAATCCAGGGTCCAATTTGCCAAATTCCGTATGGTGGATCCAAGATGGCGGCCAAAATTTATCGAAAGTCAACTGATTTGTAGATTATGTAGTAAAACATAATTTACTTTCTTCCAGAAAACCCGAAAAACGGCCGAAATTTGCGCTCCCCTTGAATTTGCACTATATCTCTCTAGATTAGAGCTTATTTTGTTCCTTAGATAATAAGCAACATGTATTCGACTCCCTCAGAGTTCAAAGAGTCCGTAATATATATGTATATAAGGTATATATATGGTAAATTCTGAAAATCTACTGGCTTTCTATCGA
>JAPYYV010001565.1:0-24653 GCA_030522625.1 Copidosoma aretas | reverse complement strand
TAATATAAATAGTAGTGACTAGTGCAACTAGAGTATGTTATAATAAATAAAATTAGAGTTAACAAAACATATTAATCAATGGTCCATGGATTTTTAACCTACTTTTCCATGGACTTCACAAGTGGTAAAAGATTTTTTTCTTGTAAATTTCGTTCTTTAGCATTGTCAATACAAGAACTTAAATCGTGTTTATAAAAACATCACTTTTATCGATCCACTCTGCATTCATACAATCAATATCTTCATCTTTAATAATGCATAATACTTCTTCTTTTCTTAGAATAGAAAAACAGAATTTTATACAAGACTTACGTAAGATTTCTAATACCCCTCCTTTCCTCACGTAAGAAAGAGTAAGAAAGTACGACACCCCCTCCCGCCCCTTAAATCCTTACGTAATTTATGCACGTCCCCTTATACGTGACTATAATTGGACCAGAATGATATGTATCATTGGCAATAATTTTATTTGAATGGGAAATATACGTGAAAGTTCGCTATGACTAATGCGAAAATTAGTAGTTGATTTTTATCTATTAATAACATAACAAACAACCAAATAAACACGAAATATTATCTATTGCTATTATTATTAAATATTACTATTTATTAATATCTATTTAAAACTAATTAATATAAAAAAAACTTATGTACTATGGAGAAAAACGAGATGATGCAAGAAAATATGACGTGCGATAAAATCCACGCGCCGATAAGACGTGCAGCGCTACGTGAATTTTTTTTTTTTTAATAGTAAAAATTAATTCTCCATCGATAAAAAAAAAGATTTTGATAGGAATTTTGACGTAAAATACGATGGTATTACTAAAAACTCGCTACGAGGTGGGTGTAATAGTTAAAAATCAATTTTAACATTTTAATTGTTAAAAACAATCTCAAATTGATGATAATTTTTTCTAAAAGTATTTTTTTCTCAAAGCTTTTAAAAAAAAAAAAAAAAAACAAAAAAAAAAAAAAAAAAAAAAAAAAAAAAAAAAAAAAAAAAAAAAAAAAAAAAAAAAAAAAAAAAAAAAAAAAAAAATAGGTGACTCTTATTTTTTCAATATAGAACCCGTAAAAAAAATTTTTAGCAAAATCAAAAATGTGTCCGTCAATTTTTGTCAAAATCTGTTCGGTTTGTAAAAGAACGTCCCACATACGGTAACACAAAAATGTGTGTGTACATACGTACATGCATACGTGCATATATTTATACATACGTGTATTGGGAAGAGAATACATACAAACATAAGTACATACTGGGATTATAAAATGTACTTCAAACGTAGTGACTGGTGTTTAAAGCGATAAATCCTAAATTAATACTGGTAAAAAAGACATGTGACAGTTAGTTTGTAAATAAAAACCAACAAAAAATTGCGCGTTCTTGGTCCATTCGTAAAACTTTCGAAGTGTCGCTGGCTAAAAAAAAGTATAGCGTTGATGGATATAGCAATAGTATGGCATTCAGCTGAACGTTGCACAGTGGGGCAAAAGTGAGTTTTTTTATTCAAATGCACTTTCTAAAGTCAATTAATATTGCATCAAGACCTATTTTTTTTTTAATTTTTGTTAGAAAATTTCCTATCGATTCCTCTGTATCAATTTTTTAGTTAAGACCTCATTTTTTAGTTATTTTGCACATCACTTGAAAAAAAATCTAATTAGATACAACTCATTTATCACATTTATTCAATCACGATGAAAAACACATATATTTTGGCATGCGAGGGCTTTTAAGGTCACTGTTTTTATATTTTCAGTTAAACATAAATTTCAAGATGGCTGAATCAAAATGGCAGCCAATAAAAAAAAAATGTTCACTTTAAAATCCCCGAAATCTATAAAAAATTATTGGTAAGAGTTTCTGAGGTCACTTATCGTTGATTTGTCATTGAATTCATACAATTAAATATGGCTGATCAAAAATTTTTGTATTGTATAAAAAAATTCTGTCGAAAACCGATATGTGATAAATGTTAATGATACTTACAACGTATTGACTGCCTAAAAAGATAAAACTGATCTTAATGCAGTCACATTTCTATCTTATTAACAACCTGAGTTCTTAGTTATCTTCTGTGTAACCTCAAAATAATCATCTTTCTTTAATATTTGTTCATTATATTACCGTATTTACGATAAAAATTATAAAAATGTTTTTATTTTGAGTTTTTCGAATATCGCTAATTGCAATTCAATGTCGGATGTGTGATTAAAACTGGCGGAAGAAATCTGTAAGGAGACCAACATCTTTCATATTGACCAAATAAAACTATTAAAATATACATTAGCATTTTGAGCGTTACTCATTGCCTCCCAATATATGAAGTTCATAGAAGCTCATCTAATTGGGCAGAATCATTTTTTGTAATAGTTTGAGAAGATCCTCAAAATTCGTACACTAGAATTATTTATTTATTTAAATGCTAAAAAATTAGCAATTAGTTAAAAAAGTAGATCGACATTTTAACAGATTAATTAACAAAAGAAAAATTTTTTTTGTTTCTAATGACTTCTTATAATAATACCTCTGTGTACCAGTAATATACTTAGTGAAAGTGTAATACACCTACAGGTCTAATTTAAGGCAGACTGTTAAATTTAGGTTTATTTTCCTTTTAAGTAAAATAATTTTTTGATATACCTGGGTTACTATGGAAAATCTAGACAGTGAAATAACGTCAGCTTGTACATCAAGGTGAATCCACGTTGTTTAATGTCATGATATGCGCTATGTTATATTAATGTGCTTTCTGTTACTTCTATGTGCCATGTTTTCCTAGCTGTCTCAGCCCTTATCGATCTATTCCGTTATTTTTTATCCCACATTCAAGATAGAATTGTCAATTAGCGATGTTCGAAGAACTCAAAATAAAAACATATTCATAATTTTCATCGTAATGACGATAATTTAATGAGCAAATATAAAAGAAAGATGATAATTTTGAGGTTATACAGAGGATAGCTAAAAACTCAGGTTGTAAATAAGACAGAAACGTGAATGCATTAGGATCAGTTTTATCTTTTTAAGCAATTAATACGTTGTAAATATCATCAAAATTTATCACATATCGGTTTTCAAAAGAATTTTTTCATGTATAACAAAAATTTTATCCGCCATATTTGATCAGCCCTATTGAATTTCATGGATTCGATGACAAATCAACGATAAATGACCTCAAAAACTCCTACTTATAACTTTTTATGGATTTCGGTGATTTTTAAGTGAACAATTTTTTTTTAGCCGCCATTTTGATTCCGCCATCTTAAAATTTATGTTTCACTGACAATATTTAACCGTTGACCTTAAAAACCCTCGCATGCGAAAATTATTAATTTTCATTATGGTTGAATCAATATGATAAATGAGTTGAATCTAATTACATTTTCTTTTTAGTTTATGTGCCAAATAACTAAAAAATGAGGTCTCAACTAAAAAATCAGGCCAGAGAAATTGATAGCAAATTTTCTGACAAAATTTGTTTAAAAAAAAGCTTTTGATGCGATATAAATTGACTTCAGAAAGTGCGTTTGAATGAAAAAACTCACTTTTGCCCTACTGTGCGTTAGTGAGCAGTTAAGTAGTAACAAATAAGAATATCTCGCGACAAGTAAGAAGACAATGACAATGATAATTATGCGATATTAAAAACGGGGACCTTATTTATTTACAATATCTAGACCATTTTTAAAAATCGTGTGTAACTGCAGCCTATTTCGGCGTTTTATACAATTTAAGGGTTTTAGTTGGAGGTATGTTGACAGACTTCTGACTACATTCTAAATAATATTGTATTATTACTTAGAAATGAGGCTTAATTGAAAGAAAGCAATGATTCGATATCAGTGCTGCTGCATTCGTATTTTTTTGCTTCTATACAGTGTGCATTACATCATTTTTCTTTCTTTTGACACCCTAAAGAGGTTTATTGTGGATTTTTACATATATTTTTCTTGTGTTGTCTAACGAATACAAACAAGTACAAAAAAAATTATCATCTAAAAAATCCTAATTGTTATAAATTTATCACGACATATTTAAATTGTACTCATCTGAATTGGTTTATTTGCACTAATAGTAAACAATATGTGAACAAAATACTATGTGAAATATGTTCCCTAAAAAATAAGTAATTTGCAAGCATTTATTTCTAAAACTAATTATCGTACTAAAGATTGCACATGTCTCTTTGACACCTGCATAAATTCAAAAATTCCTTTTTCTGCCTCTGGATGGAGTTATTTAAAGGAGTAAGGCAAGGTTTTGAATAAATCAAGGAAAAGTCAGAAACCTACCCAATTTTAAAAAGTTTTTATTTTTAATTGAAAATATGCACTAATGATTTATATACACTAGTATATACATTTACACATATGTGTATACACATATACACACATGTATATATGTATACATAATACATATTAAAAAAATGGTCTAAAAGCTTTTTTTCTCGTTCTTCTGCTAGCTAGGAAAAAAAATTAAAATTTTGTACCTAATTAAGGTTTTTACAACGATTTTTATGGTCGAAAACTGGTTTGCCTTCTTTAAGGGTTTATCTAATTTTTTTAATAGTAATGTCCGACAGAGCTTTGAAATAGCCATACTTTCCATTTTAAATAATTTTGATAACACATTTTGTTAAGTTTTATTTTAAAAATACTAAGATTTTTGTGGAAGATTTCCTTATATCTTAAAAACCTTTTGAGTAATTTCGATGACTTGAGGCTCCAAACGCTTTTTTCTTATATCCTTGAATTAATTAATAAAAAATTTAAGTTTTTTACTTCATTCAGGTTGTAATAACAATTTTTTTTGTCCAAAAAGCGGTTTCTTGATACTTTTAGGTTAAAAGAATCAAAAATCGATTTATTTAATAGTTGTATATTATACATCATTAAAGCAGCTTTATTAAAATTTGAAAAATTTTTTTTTCATCACTTCATTTTTTTCTTTTTTTTTTTTTTTTAAAGAAAATCTACAATTTCTTTTCTTGAATAAGTCATACCTCGAAAATACTCCAAATGATTTTCGTGATCTAGGGCTCCACATGTTTCTTTCTATATTCTTATGCAAGTTCACAAAATGATTTGACGTTTTATACCCCATTAAGGTTGCTATAACAATTTTTAATGCTCAAAAAACATTTTATGCTGTTTTTAAAGTGAAAAAATTTTAATTTGATTTCATCATAGTTATATTCTACATATAATATAATCGCTTCATACAATTCAATAATATTTTAGCTACAAAATTTTTATATAACGTATATTAATTTCAGTATTAAGTTATGATTATTCAGTCAATTATTTTCGATATAAAAAAATTTTATCAATATTTTTTGTACTATTTACGTAACGATTATAATGTTATTTTTTAAATAATTTCGTATCATAGAGCATCAAAAAAGCTTCTCTTCATATTTTAAATAATTTCGATATTTTAATTTAAATTTTTTTCAAGTATAATGATTGCAAAATCATGTTGTAAAGGAAGCTTTTTGCTTATTTATTGGCAGTGGTTTTTCGGTGGTGCTAAGCAAGTTTTTCAGCTCAACTTTGAAACAACATTAAAGAGTCGAGCAGGAGCCAGCCGGAATAACCAAACAAACAATATTAGCGGATTGCTCTAGCATGAGCAAGGTGTTTCCAGGCTGACATCTCGGAGAAAAAAGAGTCAGGGCACCGCGTCGCTCAGTGGTGAGACCACAGTCATCGAACTACCGTAGAGAAAGAGGGGAGACAGTAACTTGAATAAACAATGACAGAAAATAGCATGGTTACTACGCCCCAAAATAGTAACTACTCTACTGTCTTCTTGTTCTAAGGCTAAGTGCAGCCCTGTTAGCGCGAGTTTACAAAATATACCATTCTTAACTAAACATATTTCCCGCCTTGCTGAGTCCTAATCAGCAAGAACTCAAAACAAATTTTATGCAAGCTAAACCAGAAAAAATATTAAAGATTAACCGCACAGAGTTCGCCCGCTGTTTACAATAGTTGTCGGTGTCTTAAACGAAGATTATTATGCTATTTAAAGTCAAAGAAAGTCTGATAATAATTACAAATAAATATTCTTGTAACTTTTTGCATTAAAATAAGAATAAAAATTTGGACCATATTTAACTAAATTTAAAAGTCTAGAAAAATCAGATATATTAAATGCTTAAATACTTTGCGTGGAAATGGATGCAATCAAATATTATTGAATGAAAAAGCAATGTTATTATTGCAGCATGAATACTATTTTATTTAAAATCAACTAATAACTAAACATTTTCAAGTTGTGAATCATTGTATCACTATAAGCCAATGCATTCTAAGTTAAAACAATCTGCATATCAATTGAAATTATAAAAAATAAATATACTAATTAATCATGGGCTATTTAACCAGATACAAACAATTAAGATGCTTAAATGCACTAAATATAAATCAATAATAAATTTAACAAGAGTGTAATTTGCTCATCATAATGAGGTACTAATAATTGTGTCAACAATATTCCTTAAAAAATACTCAAAACTAAAAACTACAAACTAAAACTACACTGGAGATCAAAAATTTTTATCGCCCGCCTGCATAAGCAAACAATCAGATAATAGATTTTAAACTTGATTTTTTATTCTACGTATGACTTACTGAAAAGTTTTAACAAAAATGCTATTGTATAGTTTTTATTACACTTAGTGAAATAAAAAAAGCTGTATTGATCGTATTTATTTAATGTAACTTGAAACCAAAACAAGTATGATAAGGATTCAATAAATGTAAACTAATTGGAAAATTTTATCGTAATTAATTCTTATGCAATGTTGTACGGTCGTCTGATCGAAATGTAGAACAAATTAAAATCCAATGAAAACTTTGAACACACAAACTCGTTTTCTAATCTCAAAAATTTAGTCTATCTTTTGCCAAAACAACAAGTTGCAAACAAATAATAATCACCTAACGTTGATTTCTATGCGTGTTTGCATTTTCGTTGGCCTTAAAATAATATTGCAAAAAATATACAATATTTTAACAACATTTTGGGTCTACCTTATAATCCATCGCAATCTTCACTACAAAAGCTTGATAGCATCGTTAAACAAAACGTCGAATTCTTAAATTTTTGCTAAGTTAAAGTGAACTAGAGTCCTTTTTTAACACAATAAAATAGTACAACTCTGCAGAAGATATTTAAAAAACGGGCAGGCGTGGCACTTGTCGAGCAGTCAAATAGTGAGAGCAATAGAATAACGCAATAAAAGACAGCAAGAAGAATTTCATTATGCTTAGATCTCTGGATTTTTACTTAAGTGCCCTAAATGAGCCACTAGCGATTGTTTCCTTGACGTTTGAAAATCTTACTCTTGTACTGCTTGTTTAACTATTTAGCTTAGTGTTAGTTATCTTCTCTAAAATAACAAAAGATAAGCGATTAAGCAAGTGTTTGTAAGATACAAGTATTCATCCCAATCTAAAACAGACTTGATCAGCGAACTAAACTCAGCAATCTTGAAAAGACGCATGTTTTCAAAGTAAAAGCCAAAAGTGCTATTCATAATTTCTTAGCTGTAATGACTTGTGCATATGTGTAGACAGTAGATTGAAGCTACGAAACCGCGACACAAAATGAAGCGAACAACAGTTAACGAAAAATCGTATAAGGGGCAACACAATACAATTTGTCAAGCAATATTGACTTGCGTTCTTATGCAAAATCGAAAGCAGAGATCGAAAATAGATGTCGAATCGCGTTCAAGAATGGAACAAGGAAGCAATATATGAGACGAATCAAATGTTACCCTCAAGAGAATTTATTTTATCAAAAATGTTGGACAAGAGGCAAAATAAAAACAAAACTTGAAATTTTATCGAAATATCAACAAGCATTGCAAAGAGAAAAAGAGAAAGAGAGCGAGCAATAATTCAGTTGCCTGCTTTGCTTACACTTCGTATTCACTTCTGATCACCTGTCTTAACGTCTCGTTGCCGATGTCCGCAGACAAAATATGGGCCGATAAGAACAATTAAAAAACAGCAGCAACGGAACAGCCAGCGTAACTCTCTGCGTTCTTATTGCGGCCCAATGAAAAAGCAGCTAATAATTGCTTGACGTTTAAAGCTGAAAAGTAGATACAAATTCGTGCTATAACACTAAATTCCTCGTAAATAAACGTCTCTTTGATCGAATTTCCCGACAAGGGACAACACCGAAAATATGCTCTAGAAGCGTGATGCCAAGGCTATCTCGCTTAATAAGTACGACATCAGTACAACATTACAATTTTTTATTGACGACAAAATGGCAACAGTGAATGTAAGAAGTGATCAGAAAAGGCCGTTGCATTAAAGAATTTTTGATTAGCATGAGTAGAAACGTGATAAAAAAACAATACAACTTTCACCATTCATTGTAATACTCGCTTATATTTACGTATGAATAACAGTGTATACATGTATTTACAAGCGTTTTAAAACGGACAAATGAATACTAAAATTGAACAGCTAATCAAACCTCATGTTGTTTTTTGCAAAATAGTAAACCAAAGTTCAAATGCTTACGACCTTTCTGAGTTGTGCTGAGCGAGCTTGGCGGGGGAACAGAGGAGAGTCAACCAGGAGCAAAAAGGAAAAACCAAACAAACGAAATTATAAGAGGAGTGCCCGTGCATCAGCAAAATGTGTCCAGGCCGACATCTCAAAGATAAGATAGTCAGGGCACCGCGTTGCTCAGTTGCGAGACCGCCGAACTAACGTAGAGCACAAGGGGAGACAATAAAAAGAATGAACAATGGCAGCAAATAAAGTGGCAACCAAGCTCTAAAGTAAAAATAAGTCTACTGTTTTCTCTCTCAAATCCGATGGCAGACCTGTTACCGCAAATTTACAAAATGTGCCATTTTAAACTAAACAGTACCTTACTAAACAGTAAACTAAACGCTCCGCTCAAATCTTAAGAGTTAATGAAACCCAGTTTTTTTTCTTTTCGTAAGAAGTATGATTAACTAGACACTCTTTACGTATATGACTTAAGTTTTTTACTTCTTGACTGCACTGCCGCACCGTCCCTCAGTCTCTAATGAGCAGTCTCTTGTACAGCACCCTGCATTGTACTAATTATCAATAAAGATTACTCTTTGCTGTAAATGTCGTTCTTTATGCTGTTTGCACGCCAAGCTCTGCTGCCACGCAAAAAATTGGAGGATCCGGAACCCTTCACCCGTCCACCGTGCATTCTGGTGACGTATATGTAGATAAAAAAGTGATCACGAAAAGTGCCGACTGTATGTTTTGCTTTGCTTACTCATATGGACTGAGTCAGTGTACAAGTATGTCCAAGAAGAGATCAACTACCAAGCAGGAGAGAGAGGAAGCTACTGAACAGGAGGACGACCTCATCAACACCATCAACCCTTCACTGCCTCTGTCACTGTAACTCTCCCTTGTTGACGATTTGGCGAGTCCAACCTCGAGTTCGTCCGACCGGTGGCAATCCGAGATTTTTTAAAGTCAACAGAAAAAGATATCCAGTGCTTTGCTGACCACGAACTATTCTGAGTGTCTTTCGTTGGCGAGTGCAGTTCTTTTGGATGGACTTAGATTACGTGGTGTGTGTAATCGAGTCTCGAATGGGTGCAACGTGTCTCTCTCGAGTCTTTGGTAAAAATTTTCTTCTCCATACACGTGCTTAATTTGGTGAATCAAATAGAGGCTGCGTTCTCAATAATAACAACAAAACGTATGTGAGTTTCCGGTATACGTCGCGTCAGCTCGATGGCATGTGCTTCCTCTCAGCATGTGCGAGCCACTGGTGGTTGGGGACACTTGCTGTGCGGTATCCTAGGCGTTTATGCGTGTACAGGTGCGTCTCTGCTCGTATGTACAGCGTAGATAACTGCACAGCAAACAGTGGATGGGTGACTCAGGCTGCGGGCGTCAATGTTCTCGTGCACAAGAACAGTCGTATCTTTCGTTGAATAAGCGATTTTCGGCTCAATCATATTCATTTTTACACATACATCGATCTATTTCAGATGGGTTATTCGCTTGTTTGTGAAGCATGCCGACTCATCTCAGAATATAGTTACTGTGCACAAAAATGAGGTTATTTTCATGTCGCAGGACAAAGATCACATTGCATCGCGCACTAAAACTGGCGTGGAATACTTTTAAAGTGTGTAGGTTTCAGTTTTCACACGCGCCGTAACATGATAAATTAGTGGATCGATCGCAATTAAACGTTAAATGATAGTATAAAATGCATTTTTGAGTGAACCGAGTGTTTCATGTATTCTATCGAATATAATATTATCTGTTTTTTGTATTAAAAGTAATTTGTAGGCGCCTCCAGACGCCACATTCCTGTGCATGGGTAAATGCAGACATTTATTCCATATTTACCCAATTCAGTCTTGCGTTCAGTCGATTGGCTGGAGATACCTTGTGTGTTCCCGTATTTTTCAAGCGCTCCTAATAAAATTTTAGGGACCGAATCGGGAATCACCTAAATAGAGTACAACTTGATTTCAAGGATGACTGCAAATACAAACCGCAACCTTTCAATTAATTTTTCCAAATTGATTGATCTTGATCAGGTCGGGAATGCAAAAGCCTTGTCTGAGCAAACAAAATTGATCAAAAATCGTAACTGTCTTCTGAAAATAAATTTAGACCTTGAATTTGTCGACAAGACAACTTAGGCTGACTTGGTTAATCAGGAAACATTAGGCATGTTGAGTCCACATCTAGAAAGTTCTGTGACTTTTGAAACCAGTAATAATGCTGAACCGACCCCGATTAGAGTACCGATTACAACCTCTACTTTAAAAAATTTTTCAGAGATCGAGAAACCGAGTATGACTAAGGCCACTTTCTTCAAAATGTTCCTTGACCTTAACAGAACACTGACTAAATCTGCAGAAGAGAATAGGTGGCTGGCTGAGTCGTCCGTCAGGACAGTGGAAGAAAACAGGGCTCATATTGAGCAAATGGTTAGACAGACTAAAACAAACAAGTATAACTTGCTCAAATTTCTAACCACCTTGGAATCAAAACAAGATATATCTCTCAACTATCTTGAACGTTGGCAAAAACAGTTTTTGGACAAACTGGGGAATCAACTTACTGAGTACCAAATACTGAAAGGCTTTCACAGGTCTGGGAATTATAAGGTGAGACCTGTCATTAACATTGGTTCCAATCAATCTTCTTAATGTGCCCGCCTGAATACTCCCGATTCCCAGGCTAAGGAGATAAAAGCTATAATTTGCCACGAAATCTTAAAATTGAATTTGGGGAACCTATCAACTGCCCCCGACGGGGACCAAGATCGTGTAGAATGAATGGGTCGAGAGAGTGGCATACGACGCGAGTACAAATTCACTCTGAAATCTAAATAAGTGTACTTTCTTGATTATTTTACTTCTGAAATTCGTTCGGTGGACTTGCTTTATATCATTGATTTCAGAATTCAACCGACTTTTCCGATTGACGAAACCATCAAAACTAAACATAAATATCGAATGCGTGACATACTTCTCAACCAAATTGACAACATTTAGTACGGGAATGTTACACACATCAATGAACCGATTAATAGCTATAAAAACTCCGGAAAGTTAGAAAGTGTGAAGGAAATTTTACTTCTTTGGATATTCGGCGTCAACTAAATAACTTTAAATATAATCCCAATTTCGAGCCTGCATCCCAATTTTGGGACCGATTTGAAGATTTAGCTCGCACGTATGAAAGCCAGCACTCATCAAGCACTCTGGATAGTGAAGAAAAACGCGATATGTTTTTTCAAGCTATAATTCTATATGTTCCTTAAGTCCAACCCCCGGATTTTTTTTAAAGAATCCAGACTGGAATCGGATTGACTTATGAACGATTGGAAACTGTTTTGCTTGAACAGGAAGCGATCCAAAATTCCTGAGTGCTGGTCACAGTCAGAACCAAGCCTCGGCGCACTTCACTGGGAGCACCACTGAGTCAAAAGCCACGCCTGAAGTCAAATGTTACGGCTGCTATTAGCCAGGTCACAGTAAGATGGAACGCCTAACTCCAGGAGGAATTGTTTATATCGAATGCTACAAGCCTGGACATATTGCAAATTAATGTTCTAAATGGATGGCCAAGTTGCGAGGGAAGGGACCTAAAGATAAAAATGATAGCAGGTACGTCGATTCCGATCCTCGCGAAAATAAATCGAATGATCGGAGAAAAAATAACAAACGTAGATTGAATGCATCAAATAAGAATAATAACGCGAAGAAACCTTAAGTAAACGATGACGATAACAGAAAAGTGTCCCATTCGGGAAACAACAAGAGAGATGGTGGGAGATCTGCGAATGATGACAAAAGGAAATCAGGTGAGAACTTTTTGTATGTCCGCACTACTTTTTCTGTTTTTCTGTTGAATGGACCCGAGAAAGTCACCCAACATAAATCAATTATTAGATTTATTGCGGGCTCGGAAGCAACTTAAAACTTAACTAATTCTATTGAATGTTTTGAATCGTTCGATTATAAAAGTATGGGATGTATTTGCTGCACTAATAATCACTCTTCTACTGATTTTAAAAGCTAGAAAAATGGGACAATAATCGGAGTAAATGAGATTCTAAAAGTATTTTTTAATAGTGTAATTTGTTCTAAAGACTTGGTTTAAAATTTGCTGTAACTAAGAAAATTTATTGATCAGGGTCTAATCGTATACCTTGACAATAAGCAAATTAGTATTCTCGATTTCGAATCCAAAGAGTTACTCATCTCTGGAATATATCAGAAACCTTATTGTATAATTCATTTCGATATCAACGCAAATCCCGGTTTTAGGAATAAAAGGATTGGTGCTTGCCTCGCTGGTAACTTTGATATGTGTGAACCGAGGTACCTGACTCGTAGAATTGCAGCGCATACAAAACAAAATAAAAGTAACGACCCGAATGATAATAATGAAATAAATTGCATGATTGTTTTGGGTACGCGTCTATTCCGTATTTAAAGGCCCTACAAAAACGATTTCCGGAAAACCAGTAGCTGAGTTAAGCCGTATTTGATGACTTGATTTCGGATTCTGAAGTTTGCAAAATCTCAAAACTAAGTTGACATGCAAAACTGTTCGAACACAAGCTTCTTAACCGCATCACATCATGCATGCTGATACATTGAAAATTATAAGCCCCTCCTCTTTTCCTAAGAGGTACCG
This sequence comes from Copidosoma aretas, assembly GCA_030522625.1. Taxonomy (NCBI): domain Eukaryota; kingdom Metazoa; phylum Arthropoda; class Insecta; order Hymenoptera; family Encyrtidae; genus Copidosoma; species Copidosoma aretas. The sequence continues at coordinate 11,450 of JAPYYV010001565.1, read as the reverse complement.
ATTCATTTCTGTATTTGTCGACGATTACTCAAGACTGACCGTAGCGTACCCCACAACAGCCAATAGTGAAGCCGGAAAAAATCTTAAGTCTTTTGTTAGATCCGTCCGAAACATTCTTGGGCATGGGCAGGAAAAGGTTAGATCCCTCATGTTCGATTTCAGCTTGCCAGAAAATATGTGAAACCTGGCTCTTGGTGCGGCCGTATATGCATACAATTGCATACCCCATAAATCGAATGAGATGATGTCTTTGCTAGAAATGTTTGCTTAGAATTATAGCTTTGACATCACACAGATTAAACGACTCGGCTGTATCGGATATATGAAAATTCAATGAAAAACTAGTTCTAAGCTTGGATACACATATAGAATAGTACTGGTTGGATACACTCAATTAGTATTGCTTTACGTAGCTCTAAATACAAAAAAAATTACGACAATCTATATTATGGCAACTTATAGAAAATTATGAATTTAGAAATCTCGGACTTGAAAAGTTATCTTGCTCATTAAAAACGTAAGAAAATAAACTCGTTAAGGTATTTTAATACTTTTTTGATCATCAGTTTATTAATGGTTTCATTCAATTGTCTTACTTAAAAAGGAACCCCATGTTTGCTAAAAATAATGATAGGTTAAAAATAGATTCAATATTATTATACGTTTTTATCCAAACAAATCTAATTTAATGAGTCCGGCTAACAACAGTAGTTCTAATTATACTCTCAGAAAAACTTAGCTATGCTAAAATGAGTACAAGACTTACAAAAAGTTTTGTCATGATATTTATAATAAATTTGTTATAAATCTTACAAATCTGCAATCGCCAAATTACGTTAAAAACATATTTAGAGGGTTTCCACGATGAGCTCACCCTGGACTCGAGGATGACGGAGGCACGAAGCAGGTGAACACAAGGAAGAAACAGTGTGTACAAAACTTGTATTTTATTGATATAAATTAAAGAAAAAGATGGTTTACTGTATGTGAGTCAATCGCGGTCGAGGCGCGTGCCGTCGTCGATGCTCGTCGGGCCGAGAGTGGCAGGCAGTGCTCACTACCTAAACGTGGGCACTGCTGATGCTGGTTCGTTGGTTACTTAAAAAAGCACGCGGTTTCGCGCGTTACTATCACTCCGTGCGCGGGATCAGCAGTTGCTCTCGGCGCGAATTTCGTTCTGCGCTTTGGCCAGCGAGAACCACCACACATATTGTCACTTGGGAAAAACTTAAATTTCAATTGTAAAATCGCTAGGTCGATTGTTTTTGATATTCTTAAACTAATCAAAAACTCTTTAATTCTGAATAGAATTGAACTTGGCCTTGCTGATAAAATCAGAACGAACATGGTTGATACTCTAAACTCTAAAATAATTAATTCAGCTTAAATTTTGTACATTGATTAAAGCATTTATACTGACCTACAGTCTGCGAAACAATTTTTAAAACAACATAAAAATATTTTTACTGCACGTACCAATAAGGGCAATGCGAAAGTTGTAATGTTGAGGAGTAAGTTTTTCAACAAGATTGATGGACTGTTGTGTGATCTAAAGTGTTATCGTGAATTGCGACAGGACCCCAAGTCTAAATCAAAAAGTTCTACGATGAGGTTCGTCCAATCCTAGGAAGGACATGGCTTTTCGATTCTCCAAGATCGGCCAACAGTATTTAATCAATAATGAAAAGATCACGATCATCCAGGGTTTATGGGCTAATCAAGGTCCACACGCCGGGTTTGCAGCACGTCTCATTTTTTCTACGGTAAACTCACCCACTTTTATCTGAAATAAACAGATTTCTATAATATGTAAACGGTGTTTGCCGAAGTCTCCATACTTTTTAGAAAACTTTTTTGAACTTTATGGTCTTTTCGATGGCCTTACTGTACCTTCTAATTACTCTTCTGTTTCGTTTAATGTGGTGTCACTTTACACAAATTATCCTTTGACCTAAATTTGAACGGCGTTAGTAATAAATGGTACCGTCTTCAAGATGACGTATTATTATCCAAAAATAAATTTCTCGATGGTAAAAACTTTTTACAAAACTCTACTCGGTCTGTTTTTCATTCAAAATATTATATACAAAATATTAAGTGTCCCATTGGTAGGTGTTCAAGTTTTGCATTCTCAGAATAGTTCTTGAGCAGTTGGAGCTTGCCCTTCTCCCAAAGACATCATCGTCCATCCTCATATATAGTCGTTATGTCGATGGCGTGTTAGCAATAGTTAAAACCCGTGACAATAAATTAGTCCTCGATAGCTTTAACAATTCTCACTACACGAATAGAGAAATAATGGCCTGCTAGCATAAAGGCGATGGGGCTGGCAACATTTCGCCAGTCGATGCGTGAGCAGCGTAGCTGCTATGTGCTACTGGCCAGTCTTCGATGGCTCGCCAGCATCGCCACGATGGACAAGCGCCATAACAGTGATGTTAAGGGAAGAATCATAGCTGCAGGTGCTTTGCTTACATCTAAAGTACGGCCGTGACGCGTGGCTGCCGATGGCGCTGACGCATAACTATAGTCACTGGAGAGTTGCATAGATGGCGATGGGATATTTCCATCGGTCTCGATGCGTTTGGGCTTAGGCAAGAAATGCTGTAGAGTAAATCAATTGTGCTGCACGATGTATATGTAGATATTCATACATATATCGATATTATGTACTTTTACTTAAGCGAAAGTATTTCATCAGACTGTTAGTATACATATATACACCCATGAAAAAATACACAATTATAAATTACTGATCATGGTTCTAAATAATTTAATCAAATCTTGATTAAATAACAGTTCAATTAACAGTTCAATTCAATTCTAGATTGAAAAATTTCCATGTAACAATAAAATTTAATTGATATTTGAAGTACGTATCAATTAAAAATTAAATTTTATTTTTGATGGAAAGAAAATTTAATTAATAATTAAATTTATTTGTTGATCAAAATAACTTTCGCTTGGGAATTAGATGTAAATGTTATTTGTTTAATTGAAAAATTTAATATTTTAGAACCCTCGTACTGATAGATTAAAACATTTAGTGACTTCTACCAGTTAATAATTTGACAAAGATTATTAGATACGTGGAGAAGTCTAGGAATTATTCGAATGACAGGGATTGCACAATAGAATGCATAAGATTGAAAGCCAATGTAAGCATATACAGTTTATTTCCATTGTCAATGAGTGGATTACATAATATATTTGGAATGAATATTACGCGTTACATCGAAATAATAACTATTATTTGATTGTTACATACCACTAAAGTTGTACTTAATCAGCATGCATCTTACAAATCATTGAGTGCTGCACTGAACCTCGTTTTATATTTTACAATGATAAAACATGGCGATGTTCGAATCACATAATCATTACTTACAAGTATATGACGTTTGAAAAAGGTATGCTGTACTTGGATCCTATATATCGCTCTTTTTTAACGAGTACAATTGACAAACATTACATATAGCCGTCCATGATCAACACATAAATAAATCCTCGGTTTAATATAAAAAACTTAATGTATAAGCGATACAAAATCAATCATGCATTACAACAGGCGTTGAATACTAAGTATACTCAAACACAAGCAGATGTGAAAATATATATATGACTGAGAGATCAAACGCATAGAGGCCGATGGAAATATCCCATCGCCGTCTATGCAACTTGCCAGTGACTATAGTTATGCGTCAGCGGCATTGGCAGCCACACGTCACAGCCGTACTTTAGATGTAAGCAAAGCACCTGCAGCTATGATTTTTCCCTTAACATCACTGTTTTGGCGCATGTCCATCGCGGCAACGCTGGCAAGCCATCGAAGAGTGGCCAGTAGCACAGAGCAGCTACGCTACGTACACATCGACTGACGAAATGTTGCCAGCCCTATCACCTTCATGCTAGCAGGCCAGTATTTTTCTCTCTGTGTATGCATTCTCACAGTTCACCATTCACACTGAAGTTAATGAATACTTTTCGGTTTTAGACTTAAAAATTATGAGACGTATTGATACTGCATGTTCTTTGAATTGATATGAGGAACCAAATAATACTGGCCGTGTCTTAAATTATTACTTACAACTCTCTCTTCATAGTAGGAAAGGAGTAATTTATAGTATGATGAATAAATATTTTTATTTCGATGATAGAAAATTCCTTGCAAAAAATCTTATGCAAATTCGTAATACTTTGCTAGAAAACTGTTATCCTTGATCTTTTACGACATCTACTATTCAAACGCGGCTGCGAATAATCTACTTCAAGAATCGTTGTTACTCCGCTGATAACTTCGGTTTCACGGCTTCCATGGCACACAGTGGGAGATTTTGAATTGTAAGTGTCAGAAACCTAATATCTCAAGAAGGAAAAGAGATAATTAAAATTATTGTTCAAGCGTACAGCTTAGATGATACCGCATAGAAAAAAACTGTAGAGGAATTCAGAACGTGAAACCTACTAACCTGAACCTACTTACATGATTTGTATTGTCAGTTGTGTAGTAGTGTGGTTCAGTACGTGCATTGCTACACTGGCAATCGCTCCTGTTTATTTACTTTGCTCCCAGAACGCACTTGCTTGAATAACGTGTCGAGTCCCTAATGATATTTTTCTGGTATGATGTCCGCTCTCTATCTCTTTTGTTCACTTTTGTTTAACGTGCTTGGGGCCTGTCGACATGCTCACATCAACAATTCGCGTTTACTTTTATGGTAATGTTTTACTGTCTATACCTAAGTCAATTACGTATCTAATGGCCTATATCATGTAAATTGCCCGCCTCCTATTTTCTAGTGCTTGTCGCACTCACAAGATTCCTGGTAATATTCATTGTTCATCATAGCTATATTTGTGTATTTTTCTTTTGATTAGGTTTTTATTTTTTTGAACTATACTGGTCCTAATGAGGTTGCTTTGTCCACGAAATATTGACTTATTGACTTACTTATTAACAAATAAAAAATTGTATTGCTCTATTCTCCAAGTTTTTTTTTGTTTATTGACTTTAATAGTCACAACCTTGATTATATAAGAGGCAAGTAATGAAAATGGAGTTTTCTATTTCATATAATAAAAGTAGTACCTTTTATAGATAGAATCGACATTCTACGGGCATAGGGACGTGCTACAAAAATGGATACCGCTTTATTTGAAAACAACCCAATAATACTTAATGGTGAAATATCTATAGTATTTGATCTATGTATTAGTAGAAGCTACAATGGAGAGCTACAAATATGTAGAATCATTATGTGCACGTCCAAGAGAGTAAGCGCAGATCCAAACGCTGGATCGCAGTGTTTTCTTTTTCTGTTACCTGATGTCAACAATAGCTTTCACTGCTCTGCGTAGCAGTCGTTCTGGTATACATGAATGTAAACACAAATATCATATGCGGTTGCACTTCGTGTATTATGACTTGGCCATACTTGTCGCAGCAAAGCGTTGTCATGTATACAAATTTTGTCAGTCTGCTTACTGCTTACCTTGAAAACGCATATCTCTTGGCGACGTTTACTTTGCTTGGGCAGAGTACGAGCAAGCTTGCCGTACACTTAATTCAGACTAACTGTTTGTGTTATTCATTTGGTTTATCTGTAATCAAATCCAGTGTATTTATATTTTTGTTTATCATTGCGTGATGTTTAATTGCCCGTTTTCTTTCCCCTATAAGATTATACAGCCCACTTTTGCTTCAATGTTGAACACATACATTATTTTGACTGAATCACTCATTATTTTTCTTTTGTAGTTGAAATACTTTAATCGTTTTCAAAATGAAAAGATGATATGAATATTGTAATAATCGTGCAAGCAAAAGTTTTTTGTATAAATATCATGAAATTCCAAAATACACATCTAGGTATACCATTAATCAAAGTTGATAACCATTGATTTAATACTTTGCGAAAAACAGACTTATTATCGTACGGCACTAACGTATGCGTTGATGACAACTGTATGTAAAGCTTTACATTTTTTATGAAAGTAAGAAATATAGGATCTTTTTTTATTCTGAATTTATAAAAAATAAATAACTGTGCAAATTTAATGAATAATCTTAACAGAATATCTAATAAAATATATAGAACAATAACAGATACAGCCACTTATGCGGTCAATAAAACACGATTCTCTCAGATGTATGTTTTATAGTTAAATACAATTTATTTATTACAGCTTAGCAATAACGTATAAGTGCACATTCCTTATTACAAATAACTTTAAAAAATGAGCATTTTTTCGGTTTGGAATCGATTTGTTTAAAAGCGTTTTTAACTCTTTAAATGATAGTACATAGAGTCAGAAAAATAGATTTTGTGAAATATTCTACTGTTGATGATTCATGTGCAATCGTTGGTAAATGGGCATGTATTATAAAACTTTAATCGTTATAAAATAATTACTAGCAGTGCATATAAAACAAACAAGAAACGTGCGGTCCCAATATGTAAAAATGGATCTGTTACTGTTTTATTTCATTCAAGTTATCATTTTTAAACTTCATTACTTGTATTCGTAAGATAATAGAACAAAAATACAAGTCAAAATCTGCCAAACAAACTACTTCCAGGGTATCTGAACTCAAAGAGATGATTTGGTAGATTATATCGCCTGGAATCAATAAAATGAGTTTAATCAGGGCTTTTTTGTCGTCTGTATAGAAGTTATCCAAAGTTTTCTGCGGAACACCCAACACTATAACTTTTTAAAAAGTGATTTTCTCTTTAAGCTTACATCTTAATCATGTTACAGTATTTGTTTTGATAGCAATCTAAAATGTGCTAGCACACCTCTAATATAAGCCCTGGTTAACTCGATAATGTTGATCCGGGCTGCAGTTGTGCGCAGTTCTTTAAGATCATATTGATATTCCAAATTTATGAAGTTCATCATTTGAAAAATCGCAAAAAGTCTGAATTGCAGACGAGTTTAGAATTTAAAAAAACAAATTTTAACTATAAAACACGGTGAAAACTGACAAATGAGTGCGGTGGATACTTTAAGGGGTGGCACAGAAATACGGGAAGGCGTTAAAACAAATGACATTTTTTAAAACACGTAGAAAATTTCGGCGAACCTGGTGGGGATCAGCGAGGTAAGGTACAAGGGGTGCGGAGAGGCTGTGGGTGATTGCGGGTGGCTACAAAAAATAAGAAAAAAAATTTTCGATTCAAAATACGTAGAAAAATAACGAATTCGGGCGTAGAGTTCTGCAAAGGGACTGCTCCGGTGGGAGGGGGGAGCAGAGGTTCCATTTGGTGTAGAAACAAATTACGATTGTACAAACGCTTGAAAGTTGAACGAGTTACTACGTAAACTGCAAGGGGTCAATCAGAGTTGATGCAGAGGTTTAGATAGAGGGGGGGGGGGGGGGTTTGCTATGGAAGCCAAATAGACTATAAATCATTTAACTATATTTATATTATACAGTTAATTCGTGTATAGCGAAAATAATGGCAGCCCCGCCCTCTCCCCTTACCTGATTTTCACTCCAAACAGAATTTTGTCTAAAAATAAGGTACAAATATGATATTTTTGCACACATTCATATTTTTACTCTGACTTACCACGCCCCTCCTTGCCAACTACCACCCCCATACTTTTGCAATTGGCCCCTTCACATATCCCCATGACCCTTTTTGCCCCCCCCCCCCTCCACAAAAAACCGTAAGAATGTAATGTTTTTTCCTTATTGTTGAATATTTAAGCCCCCCCTACAGCACCCTTCCCCCTGGAGCCCACCACACTTTATTCAAGCCCCCATTACAGCCCCTAACTCTCCATTTCAGTTACGATGTACCTCATCAACCTAGCAATATAAATTTTTCACCCGTGGCTTACGCCCATAGATCCCCGATGATGGCCGAAGTTACGCAAAAGGGATCAATATCCCAATAACACAACAACCCTCTTTCATTGTCGAACATTGCCGAGAACGACCAAATGAACCTGAAGCCGCTTCTACCTTTGCTTATTACCATACATCACCCGACGATGGCCTTAGTTATCCTAAAGAAGTCAATGATCTTAAAACCCCAATATTATATATTGTGGAGTCATATTTCGTCCGTAGCTGACCTGGTACGGAATCCACAGCACGCAATACGGACTTTTCAGCTGAACAGTGAGAAAAGTTTTGTCAGTTCTGTGGTCGACACTCCGATCGCGCACATAAAAGTAGAAAGATATATTGCAGGAAATGTGGTAATAACACGGCCCGTAAATATCTCACTGATAAGCACGAGTTAAGCAATAGACCTTAATCGGAAAAACAGACATCTATACAACCGTGTTAAGGGCAGACTCCAATTAAAAACACATACATACTAGGCGTGTGCAAGACAAAAAAATCTCACGAGATTTCTCGTCTCGTCTCAAGAAGTCAAAATTCTCGACCCGGGATTTCTCGTCTCAAATAATAAAAAAAAACCTCATCTCGACCCGAGAATTCTTGGCTATCTCGATATCACACCATGACAACCGAGTTATCCCGGCCGGCTCGAGAATTAACCCCGGGATAGCCAGGAAACCTCGGGTTTCTCGAGGGCTAAGCCCGAGACAGCTGGTAAATCTCCGGTTTCTCGAGGGCTAAGCCCGAGACAGCAGGTAAATCTCGGGTTTCTCGAAGGCTAATAGCCGAGATTTCTTGGCTTACTTGAGAACCATTTTGATTTACTTGTGCGCAAAATAAAAGCAAATGCAAACCAATGGAACGTTGCTATTATTAAAATTATACGTATGCATACATGATTGCGCGGTGCATGAGGTTTGTGTGTGTGCGTGCGAATGAAGAGTGCAATCAAATTGATGTCTCGCATTAACAACAATGACGATCGGCTTCTGTGCAGAACTGTGATCTGAATGGTCAGGCTGGTCTGCTTAACTGACGCATCTTTAAAATCGACACGAACAGATGGCACCTTGTCAACAAGACGCTACCCGAATGATTGATTTTTAACGTCTATCAAAAAGCGGTTGTTACTAAAATCAGTACATAGGGCAGTTATTATGATCATCAGCATCTCCTCTTTTTCTTAAGTATAGCTTCCTGCCATTACAAACACTGTTTTGCTGAAGATCTGAAGATGCCATAAGCACATTATAAGATAGAGTAAGCAAAAATGTTTTTCATTTAATGTAAATATAAGAGATCCGTACATCTAAAAGTCGTCATACAGCTCAGACGAAAAATGCCCAGGTAAAGATGCTGCACTGCAGACATCTTAAGCGTTGCAGTGCAGCAAGTGCAATACTTTTTATCATCCTAGTTGTGCAGTGAGGGAACAGCCTCGTCCACACGGCTCATACAAAAAATGCTGCCCTGATAACGCATCTGATATGAAACAGGATCCAAAAAAGTCAAGTACAGAGGTTGTAACCAACACCTCATTACAGAAGTATCTTGACAAACTATTGAATTAATTGAACACCAAAGCTGATGAATCAAAAACCAGCTTGTCAAATCATATCAAGCAAATTAAGAAAACTATGGGGGAGCGTTTTAAGGTTGAAAGTACTAAACTGTCTGAATTGGAGACTACTATAGGTTGCATCGAGAGTAGACTAACGACGCTAGAAAACGATAGAATAACTTCTATTGAGTCTAAATTATCCGAAGTCAAGCACAACTATCATAATGCTCATTACGTATCTTCCGAAAAAGTTGACACACGCATTAGGGCATTAGAGAGTAAGGTAATTAACACCAGTAAGCACCTTGAAGATAATATACTCGAGGAAATGAAGGATAGTGGGTTCAGAGAATTAAATGTTATAATTTACAATGTGAAAGACACTAACTCTATTGAAGGGGATAAGATGAGTATAACGTAACTTTTTGATAAAGCTCTGTTGGCTCCTGTTTCACTTAGTCCTGTCAGACTGGGCAAGTTTTAACCGGACGGAGCTAATAGACCTATAAGGATTAGACTTACTTCTATTGAAAAAGTACATTGGGCATATAGTTACATTAAAGGCGTCAACAAGGACGATATCCGCTGCACGTCTGACAAGACTCTTAAACAGCACGTCCACTTTAAAGAAGTTCTCGCAGATCGTCAATTTAGGACTAAAGCTAGTGAGACTGGGCTCCGGATCAAATATAAATCAGGCACTCCCTATATATCCCAGAACACATAGCAATTACCTATAAATAATCACTCATCCAGTCAGCTCTCTATTTACTATCAAAACACTCATAGTATCAAATGCAAGATTAAGGATTTTAAACTCAGTTACCCTTGTTGCTCCTCAACGTTATCGATTATTGCTCTAACGGAGACTTGGCTTGATGATTTAGTAACAGAGAAGGAAATTTAATTGCCTGGATATAGGGCATATTAAGTTGATCGTGATTTAGAAAAGTGTGATAAACTTAGGGGTGTTAGACTTCTTCTGTATGTGTCTACTAGCTTTAATTGTTCTATCATATCCAGTAAGAACTATTTTATGGAACATATGATAGTTGAAACACAGTGCAATAGTCTAAAAATGATAGTAATATTGGTATATCTTCCACCATATCACACACAGTCACTCTTCGACCCATGTTTTGAGTGTAACAGTTTTATGGAAACAGTTTTATCAGCTCGTTTGAAATATTCTGATCACAAGTTTCTCATACTTGGTGACTTCAATACTCCAGGCTATGACTGGCAGTTTGTGGACAATAAAACAATGGCAGTTGGACACTATACCAGTAAGCAAATCAGAGAAATGGCATACAAAATAACAGATGTCATCAATATTGCCCATCTTCGGCAAGTAAATTTGGTATTCAACAAGTATGGTAATACGCTCGATCTTGTATGTACAAACATAAGTGATGTTGATTGCGGTAAATCAAGTGAACCTATTATTGTCAGTAAGAAGCACCACTTTGCTCTTGAAGTGACACTCTCAACAATTAATACTAGCACACTTTCAACTTCGCAATTGCTCTACAAGTTCAAATTGGCAAACTTTCCAAAAATTAGTGAAGATATAGCAGCAGTAGACTGGAAAGTGGAGCTGAATAGACATTCTTATGTTGATGCAATGGTTGTCGAGTTATCCAGGGTTCTACGTAAATCAATCACATCCAATGTCCCGGTCTTACAAGTGAGGAACACATCGTACCCACCATGGTTGAACAAATCAATCAAGGAAGCGATCAACCTCAAGATGAAGTACCATCGTTTATTCAGGGATCATAAGGCTGATTATTTCTATGTTCAATTTAGTTCTCAGCGTGCCGTGTGCAAGAGGTTGTGTTCGTTAGCATATAATAACTATATTAATAAAAATGAATGTGCTATTAATTCTAATCCAAAAATTTTTTGGGATATTGTGCGCAAAAAGTTCAATCAAAATGAGTATCCAGATACTATGTATAATTCTTGCAAGGTTTCGGCTACGTGCGGTCAGAGTATTGTTGACATGTTTGCTAGTCATTTTCAGTC
>JAPYYV010001564.1:0-23717 GCA_030522625.1 Copidosoma aretas | reverse complement strand
TGTGTATAAGTTTTTCAAATAATTTTGCAATATTTGATATGAGTGAGATAGGTCGATAATTTGTTGGTACTGTTTTATCACCAGATTTGAATACTGGTAATATAGAATATAAAAAAAAACATTTGAGCCCTAGATCATCGAAATCACTCGGATGGTTTCTGAGACATGACTGATTTAAGAAAAAAAATTGTAGATTTTCTTTAATAAGAAAAAAACAACATAATGTAAAAAATTTTTTTTAATTTTAAATGAAGCTGTACTAATTCTCTATGAGACACAACTATTAAGGAAATCGGATTCAAATTTGTTTACCCTGAAAGTAGCCAAAAATCGCGTTTTGGACATAGAAAATCGTTATAACAACCTTAATAAGGTATGAAACTTGAATTTTTATTTTGAACCGATGTAAGGATATAAAAACAAACATTTCTTAACTTGAATCATCGAAATCACTCGAAGGGTTTCTAAGATATGACTAATTTTTCAAAAAAATTATAGTTTTTCTTCAATAAAAGAGAAACGGCATGAGTTAAAAAGATAATTTAAAATGGAAAACTAAACTCTTTCAATGATCCATGGGATATATTTATTTATAAAATCGAATTAAAACTTTTCTACCCAAAAATAGGAAAAAAGCCGATTTTTGGGCATCAAAAATTGATATAAAAACCCTAATTAGGTATAAAAATTGAATTTTTTTTTCGAGCCGCTATGAAAGCATTTTAAGCTTTGGAACATTGAAATCGGTCGAAAGGTTTATGAGATGTTTCTGATTACACACACACACACACACACACACACACACACACACACACACACACAGAGAGACGGACTTTTTCTCTAAAAATAGTATTTTTTTCTCCATAATAGACACTGTATAAGACATTTCTAACGTATTTACAAGAAATGTTTTTTTTACCGATACGAAGCTTCCATTATGAGGAATCAATATTATTAGAACAATCAACCTATCATATAATAATATACCTTTAACGTCAATTATAAAAAAAAAACCATGTTCTCCAACGTAGGTATATCAATTAAAGTTAGATGGATGCAATCGAAATAAAAATCATGAAAAATCATGGTCTTGTAAACTCTATCAAAACATCAAAAACAAAAGCTCATAGTGCCCAGTCATCTGCGAAAATGAATTTTAATCAAAAAAAGAGCGGCACCACTGCCATCAGTTCTCGCGTCACTCGATCTCTTCATCAATTTGCACATATCACCACCTGCACTTGTACGAGTTACATCTTCACTTACACTGAAAATTCAAAACACATACTTGCAAGAAATGGGATAGAAAGAGAGGGAGAGAGTAGCGGTTGCATGTATGCCCTTCGACGCTGCTACGCTTACATTCAGTCTCTCGTGACACGTACGTGTCAAAATCAATATTAGGCGTCACTGGGTTATGATAACGTCATGCCTAGTGCCCAAACTACAACGTATAGAAGCTTGTACGAGCTTTCGCATGTATGGATGTGAGCGACAGGGAAACGGGGACGCGACGTTTTTACCTTGCTTATGGTTTTTGTTGGATTATTGTGGTTTGCGTACGAGAAACACTATTTGGATTTGCTTTTTGTTTTACGAATCGGTTTTGTTTCTCAATCATCGATTGTCTCTATATCTCTAGTATAATTACAAAAATTGATGGGCACACGTACAAATAGTTGATAAATAGTACCCAAAAAATTTTAATTTAAAAGTATGGTGGTAGTGTATGGATAGTTTCATTAAAAATGCAAAACTTCTATAGATGCAACGGGATTTTCACAATTTAATATTAGGAACTCGTTTGTTATTACTTCTAATTTATGCAAGGCTTAAACAAGTTAGTAATTGTTTCACCTAACTTTATCGTAATTATGTAGAAACCTATGCAAACTTACATACCTATTAAAAATATACATATATAAAGACAAAATCAGTATTCATAATTTACCTGACAAACCGAATGGAACACCGAATTTTTGTATGCAGTATCCTATTTATTATAAAGATAAAATTTAATTAGCAACACCCTTTCTGCTTCCTCTCTCACAAATTTGTCAAAAATCGCCTACCCATAATTTTTGACGAGGAGATAGACATAATAGTGCGTATGACAACAAAAAATTAAAAACACAGGAAAAACACCAAAAGAACACAGCGGTCCAGGTACATATACTCTATTTGTCACAGAGACGTATACAGAGGAAATAATTAAGTAATCGACATATGCTGAAACAAAAGATAAGGATACAAAGATAGAAGGTAAGAGACCTGAAGAAATGAAGCCATAAATATGAAAACAAAGATACTCGAAAAAGACACAGAAAAGACTCGGAGCTAAAGGAAGCAAAGATGTAGCTCATATTAATAATGGTTGGAAAAAAGAGATAATGATTTATAGAATGATGTGATCATTAAAAGTAGAGACAGAAATAAAAAAATAAGACAGCCCAGGAATAAAGACATGTACAGAAATGTACAATGAAAGCTGGGTACAAGAAAAAAAATTATATAGACAGAAATATTGCCAGGAAGAGGGATTTTTCAGAACAAAAAGAGACCAAAGATAAATTTTTAGAAATGAACACTTAAAAATACAGATACTATTATTCACAGACATACACGGGCAGAGACGCAGAAAGAAGAGTACTTTCACTAACAAGGAAGAAAAAAGAAAGATTTATCAATAAAAAATAAGAGGTCAAAGATTGAAATCACAGAGATACAAGCATAAAGACATATATACAGAGTAGGAAAAAAAAAAACAGAATAACATGTAAATTATGGCAGAAATAAAAAACAGCAACACAGAAAGGGAGAAAAAAATGATGAAAAAGTCAAAAAAGAGGAATGAAGACAAACCCTCAGGTATAAAGACTAAGACAAAGAGGTGGAAAATAACCAAATAAGTAGAAGATGGAAATACCGATACATAAATTAAGATACAAAAATAAGAATACGCAGTGGAAAAAGATATAGAGAAGGGATATGGAAAAGAATAACCGCAACGAAACAAAATGTAGTGAAAATTCAAAGACACGCAACTAGAGATCTAATAATCGAAAAAAAACGTCACATGGATGTGGAGGCTGGAGCCCACAAATGATATTTAGCAACGAATAAATTCATACCAAAAAAACAAAGTTATTACCATTCAAGTGGAGATACGAAACTGAGATAGAGACTCTACATTAAGGAAGGAAAAAGGCAAAAATTAGAGAAAAAGTCTTAAAGACACAGCAGAGAATATGGGCTGGAAATATAGAAACACCGATATCGAGACAGATATAAAGAGACAAAGGCTGACAATAGATTCCAGAGAATGAAATATGAAAAAATACTTTATCCAAATGAGCTGATAGACATAAAGTCATCAAAACTGAGTGGCAGTAATTAATTTCAGAAAATTACCGGCATAAAATGTGATTTTAAGAACGATATATTATTAAAACTTTTATAATTTATTTTAGAAACTTTGATTCATAGTCATTTAAAAATTGGCGACAAATGATTTATTTGTCTCGAATTCGAAAAAATTATCCATAAAAAAAAAAAACTACTAATAAATAATAAATAATAGTTTTCCAGACACATTTCTCAAAATTACCAAGAAAACATAAGTTATAATCGAAATTAGTAATTCAAAAAAACTACTGACATGGTCCTTTCAAAAAAATATACCAAAGAGGTATCTGACTTAAGAGTCTTATTTGATTTTGTTAAAAAAAATTTTGAATTATGAATGGTTATTTTGTCATATTAGAGAATAATAATGAAAATTTATTACCTTTTTTTAAATATTACAAAGCCTAATGATCAAGCGTTGTATGACAATTGCGAGAATAATTAAAAAATAATAAAATGTATCATCAGCATAGTATATTACAGATGGTGTCAAAAATTCATAACTACATACATTTTATAGTTATGAATTATTGAAAATAAAAAGACGCATAAACAATATTTCACATTTGATACAATATACTTTGTGTTACATGTTTATTATTTATTCGCAGTTCGAAAATGAAAACACCTATAATATTTCTACTGTTTGCCTAATCTAGTTGGTTCCCTGTCGATAACACGATATATTCTCTTGTCATTTTGTGGATTATCATTGAGCTTTTTTATGTCAATGTTAGACATTCTTCATGAAAATTTTCTACACTTTTACAACGACCGTACTATTTAGTAAACATTTATAGTTTTCATACAAACCTAGATTGAACATCTCTGACGCTTTTTGAACAGAATTATGCATGTACTATTTTAGCTCTCTGTTATACTATAGCTGTTATTCAGCATACAGTAGGGTAAAGTCAAAATTTTGGCTCAAAAAGGAGTGTGTATACAGCACTTCAAAAAGAATATGTAAACGTAAGAAATTACGTTTTTGTACAATCTCATATTAACATTTGGAGTTTTATTTCACTTTCAAAAAAACACTGAAAATTTCAATGTGCAAAATTTATTGACGTGACAGTATAATATTGTCGCTACAGACACCAAAAGTTACCAAGAAGTTTATATGAGTATGAATAACAAGTTGTAGTGAACTTTCCGTACAGAGTAGTATGACTAATTAGAGATACTAAGATTATCATAATAATATGTAGAATGGATGAAATCTTTTGCTATTAATTATTTATAATTTTTATACGTTGTAAACTTTGTAAATCAAATATTGACTCCAATTGTACATCACTTGAAAACTAATCAAATCCAAGAATTAACTTTTATTCAAGCATTATTGGAGTTGAGAATATTGATCATGTTGAAAGTTACGAGTTTTTTAAGTCTGGTTGTTAATTTGAAAGTGAGTTGAAATTATTATTATTATCATTATTACATCTCAGAGTTTTTTTTTATGTAGACACTCTTTTTTGCGCACCTTTCTCCGGGGTATAAGTGAAGGGTATTTCAAAAAAAATTTTTTATGAACCAGACCAAGCTAAAGATAATGACTACTCTTAGACCATAGGATTTTAAGCCTGGAAGGTGTGAGTGACAATACATTTTTCGAAATTGTCGCTCAGTTTTATGATTTTTTTAAGACTTGAACGTATACTCAAAGACATATTTATGGATATCAGTTAAGAACCAGTTTGGAACCAGTAATTGAGACTATGTGACAACCACAAACGTTCACTTTATTGATTGGCTGGCTTCACTAATTATCTACGTATCTGCCGAAAAAAATTGCAAGATATTGAAAGCATCTTGTCCTATCTGTATTAACTGCTAAAATATCTATTTACTGAGAAAACGTAAAAAGAACATAAAAAACTTATCTGTTTATAAAACCGTTGATGTGCAGGCAAATCATTAAAAATGCATAACCACGGAAAACCACGTCTTATTAAAAAAAAAAAAACTACGAAGAAGTCGCATCTCGTTAGCGTTATAACACTGTACCATAACAATCGGGGAAGCCAAGTCTCATCCTGTGCGTTGAATTCATGTTTGCGGGTTCACGACGACAAAGAAAAATTAATTCGCAGCAGGACAATTTCATACGTAAGTATAAGTATCTGCATTATTAAAATAAACAAATATTTAAAGATGACGTTTTCATGGTCGATTAATAGTCTACTTAATTCGCACCCTGCTGGTATACATAAAGTCACATACAACGAAACAGCAATATGCCTATTGTAAGACTTATTATTATTATTATTATTATTATTATTACTATTATTATTTTTAGAATCGTTACTAATAGTATATTAGTGTTATCATCGTGACATTTTTTGTTAGCGTGATTGATGAAAATAAAAATTACGTTGACGAAGAAAATAAGTTCTTGTGTTAATTTTGTATAAAATAAAGAATTAGGCATTCGACTAGTTATCCAATAAGACGTACTATATTGAAAAAGCCGCCTAAAATACATTTATACGCCACCTTTCGACCAAACTACGTATGTGTGCAGTACATTGCTCGGTCGATTATAATGGTCTCTTCTCAATCATGCGACATGCTAAGGGTGGCTCACAGGCTCAGTGATTGACAAGTGGCGCTACTCCCGCACAGTAAACGAACCAAATAACTTGGTTTTTATATTTTTTATTCACATACAATGCGTGAATTATGCGTCATACTTACATTCCATCATATAATGCTTGTAATCCACAATGAAATATTTTTACTTCTAAAATACTTTGTACGTGATAAGAAATTTGTTCCTAATCAGTTGTATTTTAAAACATATTTACCCCTCCACTTTAATCCACGATTCCAGGGTATTTGTATCGATGAAATATATATATCCTATATTCGTTTGTCATCTGAGTATTGAAGTTTTCAACTGAGGTCCAGGACTCTAGGCCTACACGAGATAACCCTACACAAGCACTCTACACCTAATATCACTATAACTATATATACACAGTGATATAAGGTGTAGAGTGCTTGTGCAGAGTTATTTCGTGTAGACTTGGACCCTTTCCTTTTCATTTCATCAGCTCTTTTGTGAGGGATGATTTGATCCTACAATTTTTACCGAACCAGCTCGGTTCTATATGTACGTACATGTTTCTGAACGTGTGTGTTTGTGTAAATATATATGCCTGCACGAACCCACACATATATGTAAATTTTTATACATATATATATATATATATATATAAAAGCATTGTTGCTTAAAAATCAACAGAATCTCTGCATGTAGTTGAGATTTTTCGATTGTTTAACAATCCAAAGTTAAAATAATTGAAATCATAAATAAGGGATTACTGAAAATACTTGTTAAAATAAAAAATTGTAATGTTGTTATAAAAACAATTGAAGATATGAATAATTTTGAAATCGTTTTTAGTTTTTGTTTTCATGCAGTCGTCAAAATTTCGTAACTACCGGAAAATGGCTGTTATACCTACTGAAACTGAGTTTGTAACTACCGATTTCGATGTAACTACCCCTTACAATAAGCCCTGGATTCCATTACAGAAACTTTGAAAAGCGCATACAGTACCTCGTTCTTTTTTTTTTTTAATACTCATAGATGTCGCCTCGCATCCGGAATTTGAACTCTTGGCGACTACCTAAGTCGAGATCGCGACTATTTTCTACGTTTCTCCCGAACAAAGATACTCTAACCCTCCTACTAAACAGCTGCAAAAATCACAGCAAAAATCATTCCACCATTTTTTAGAACCGAAACTAAACAATTTTCAATCTTTTGCACGAAATTTTCGCCACTATAACTCGCTGTATCCGTCCGGAAGTACCCACCTCACTTGACCCGCGGAGAGAACAATTTGTAAATTTACAAACTGCAAAGAATGACGTCGTCATTCACTACATATAGCGCTTCTACTCCGTGGAATCATGATTAAAGTACGAGCCTATATCCTCCAGGAAGTTTTATTGATTACTCGGCTCACAAGGACTCAAATACATTCGATTACAGAACTGCAGGAGCACTTTCAAACTTTACCAAACTTACCCAACCACCCAACCCACAACTCGAACGCACGTGCACGCACAGCCCATGCGCTTTGCTGCACCTCCGTGCACTTTTATCGTGCCTGGGCTAGAAAGTATTATACCTATGTACAACGTGCTCGACCATCGAATCCCCCAGCCCTACGAAAAGCCCATCCTGCGCGAAACATCTCCCTCTCGAAAAAAAAACCTCAGCATTATCTCGAACGTCCACGCGCTTCTGGCTCCTCTAAACACGCGCAGCCGCGCAAGTCTACTTAGTACGTAGTACACTCGACCCCAAAAGCCTCGACCCGACGAAACTCGACGGCGAGCCAGTAGCGCCTCAAGGACTGAAATTCAAGGGCGGGGCGTCTGAAAAAAAATGCAGGCCTCGAAAAACTGGCACGGATTCGTGAACGCAGTTTTCCGATTGATCCCCGCGTTAGCGAGTTATCGAATTTACAAGCTGGCCGGGTAACGCCTGCCGGCACGCTTACTTACCCGGGGGACTGTACTCGCGTTGTGTTATATATATATATATATGTATATGTGTGTGTGTGTACATATACATAGGTATACCTTTTGGTTTGCCGGAACTGCAGGCTGACTCGGACCATCTGATCATCTCCACACTCTCTCTCTCTCTTTTCGTTGCGAGTAGTACTTTATATATTACAATGCGAAAACTACTTGCTGGTCCGCGTCTGTGTCATGTGCGTGAAGCTCGATTTTGCCCTGGAAACAGAATCGATCCGTGAAATTGTTGGCACACATGTATTCAAATGACTGAAGAATGCGGACGAATCAAAGTTTCAAAAAGGCTGTTGGTTAATTGATCACTAATGACCCTGGTCGTAGAAATGATCAATTTTCGTTTTATGAGCAAAAAAGTTTTGAAAAATATTTTATTTGATCCACGAATTGGCAGGAAAGGGCATTAAAATGTTAAATATGGCCAATCAATAAGATTAAGTATATACATCCACAGCTGCTAATGTAAGTATATGCATATGCGTACATACGTACGATAATGTACAAGCATTTGCTACTGTGCTATACTTACATCAATTCCACGAATACTCATCTAATGCACATTAATGCGAGCCGAAGTTTGCATACGAAAAAGTATTATGCATGAGTATCATGAGAAGAAATGCATACACAAAAAAAGAGCTCTTAAATAACGAAAAACGATGTTCCGAAATAGGTTTTGTAAAATGATAGTGTTTTTCACTGATTTTAGTGGTTTTCTCCACCAAAATTTATATTGATTATGAATAAACAAGTAACAAACAATAGATTCATGCAAAAAAACTTTGAACTTTTTTTTTGGGGGGGAGGGGAAGGGAGGGGGAAAATTCCGAAAAAGTACCAAAATTAATTCTAAATTCTGAAGTAGTCGAGCATTTAAACATATTGCAATTTTGTCAAACCAAATTAAAACAAAGCAAATAGATGGAGGGGGAAAGCAGAGAGTCCCGATTCCCGGGAGATGAGGCCAGCAGGCAAGTGACGGACACGCCAAGAGGCCCGTAGCGGCCTTGGGGCTGAAAATTCTTCCAAGGGGCATCACGAGAAAAGTGCCCAGAACGAAAAGTTGGACGGACTTTGTGAGGTCGGATTTTTGATCCGAAGCGGCCATGCCGAGTTATCCTCTTGCGAAGCGCGTTTTTTTGGCCACCGAGCCGGCAACGACGCTCGCGGTGTATATACGTATATATTTGTATATATACAAGCTCAAGCGCTGCGATACAGCCACCTGCAAAAGCGACGCGCGGCCCGAAGACTCGGTCAAGGAAATCCGGGCCCAAGGAGGCAGTATCGAGGCTAGCGCGTCATGAGAAAAATGTAGGTCTTGGAATTGTGGGAGGACTTTGCGACATTGATTTTGCAATTCGGGCCGTATTTCCGGAGATATGATTTTTGGCGAGCGGCCGACTTAACCTCACTTTTGCGGAGCTTTTGGTTGGGAGTGTACTTGTAGCAACGGACGCCGCACAGGAGAGCGCGGCTGCGGACTCTCGTGCTCGTCGGGCTTAGGCTATCGTTCACAATCGCGGATGATTCATTCATATCATTTGCCGGGGCGGTGATTGTATGCGAGAGTACAGAGTATTAAATACTCGGTATTGTCGCTATATGAATGTTTGAATTCTTTGGGCAGAACTATGGATATTTGATTTGTCAGAATCATTATTTTCTGTAATTTTATTTCATTGATGGAATAATTTTTTTTGTGTACAAAAATGTTTGTTTTTGTGCATTTGTTTAAAAATATATGAAATTTTCCATAAGCATTAAATAATTAAAAAACATATGAAATATTTTAATAGTGTTCGGAAATATGCTGCGATTATTTATATTGATTTTACTACATCATAGGAGATGGAAAAGTGACGATGACAATAACTTTTTTTCATTATCTCTACAAAAGTATAGTTTTTTTATCCTGAGAATCACAACTTGAACAAATTTATAATATTTTTGCATCGTTTGGATGTAAAAAATTGAACAAAAATCATTTATCCATTGTTCTTATATTTTTCGTGTAATAAAGTTCAAAGTTGATATTTACCATATAAAATCGATGATTTCAAATTTTACAAACACTCGTAGGTGAAATTTTTTACGAATTTCCAAAATTTTCATTCATGAATACGTCACAATATACTTATGTTATTATGACTCCCCACAAGTTAAAGGGACTTATACACTAGTATACTTTTGAAAGCCAATCAGGGCATGTATGATCCTACATGAATTAATATATTCATTTCATGATTCAGTTCAAAGTGTTTATCAAAAGGTAAGTCATTTAATATTGCAAAAAAAATAATTCTCATGTTAAACGATATCACTGCTATGAAAAATATAATTCTGTTCATACAATACATCATTGCTTGGGAAGAATAATGTTGTATTTTCAATGAGTAAATTCAAAATCGACAAATCGTTAAAAGGGAAATCTTTATTTTCATCGAAATTCGTAACCCGATTAATGAAAATATATATAATAACGATTATAAAAAAACATCATTTGTTTGAATACCAAACGCTTAACACAAATTTTTAGTTCGTATGTTCATTGTACACTTTGCAAGAAGTAAGAGATATTAAAAAATTTTAGACCATTTGCATTTTGTCAGCTACTTAGATGCCAACGTCAAATCTAACAAGTAACACCCGGTCATTGATTTAAACAATATGCACAGATAAAAATGATGCGATTATGTTTATTTACGAAACAATGCATCACGTCAAGATAATTAATATCACTATAACAAACAGTAAAACAGCTCAATAATTCACATTAAGTGTATGTTACAATTAATTTTTTTCAAGATTGAGTTTTTTTCAACCAAATAAATACAACAATAAGTTTAAAGTGGTTCAGTATTAGGATATACATATGGACTGTATTTCAGAATAATTATTTAGAAGTAAATTATTGATATTTAATAACAAGGAAGTCGATTCCATACAAGAGAAAGGTATTTTAAGTATTGGAAGAAAATTGATTGTTTGCAAATCGCATGTTCAGACATTGTTAACTTTAGAAACAACCCTCGAAACAACATCAATAAAAATCTTTTTTTGTTTTTGATTGTTTACAGCTTGTGTGTTCCCTAAAAAGATTTTACATAGGGTTATTGAAGAAAATTTTCAAGAACTTGTAAAAAATTAGGTACTATTTGTTCTTTCAAACGCGTCAAAGAATCGTGTGTAAATTCACGTTTTTATGTACGCAATAGTACTTAACTTGTAACACGTTAAATTTTTTTGATTCTGGTAATCCTACGTGAAACCTTTTAAGAAAGAACACAAGTTTTATAAAATTTAAATCGAATGAAAAACAAAAAAGTTTAATTTGAAAGGATAATTTACTTATTCGTTAACGTGAAATTTTATTTTTAAAATAACAAACGAGAAGTTAAACTATTAATCACTAAAGTTTGTTTCGAATTGTGCAACGTCTATTCCTAAGAATTTCCAACTAGTGTGTTCCAAATTATCACTTTTACAAAAACCAGACTTAATTCCTCTTTTGTCATCGCTCATTCTGTGGATTAACAAAAGTTTGAAAAATATTATTTAAGTAATGCTACTAAAATATTATCAGCAACAAAAATTAACAAATATTTTATTATTTATTTAATACTATTTCCAGTGACACTAAAATCAAAGATTGATTTCTGGTACTGTTTTTTATATATACTATTTTTCATACGATTTGCGTCATTTTAAAGTCTTTTAAAATATTTTGGTGGTGAGAATTCATGCTAAGGAGTCGATAAGTTAGAAAAGACTTAAGTAGGTTGACTACCTTAAGGAATTAATAGTCAGTGTTTGTTGAAACTACAAAGTACAGAAGTATAGATCAGTAAAATTATAAAAAAAATTTTTGTACAGTTTCAAGATCTATGGTTCCCTCTAAACCGAGAAATTTTAAAAACAAATTTTTCGACTTTAACGTGGCTTTTTATGGAAAATCGTGAAATTGCTACTTCATCATGAAATGGTGACAAAATCAACAGTCATAATTTGACAAAATTATAGGCTAAAGTGAATTAATACCAGCAATGTGTACGTGAAACAACTACATCGATTGGTTCATCGTGAGCAAAGATAATAGATTTGTTCACGAACCCACCTTGGCGCGATCGGATAGCTCCTTTTTTCTATAGTCTGTATGTAATACCTTCCATACATTGACTATAGAAAAAAGCGCTCAGATCGCTCCGAGGTGGGTTCGTGAAAAAATCTAATAATCAATATTCCGAAGAATGAATAGATCTCCAATGTTTAAAGATAGGAGATGCACTCGAATTTCTAACATAAAAGAGGCAAAAAGTCTGACCTCTCTCTCTCGCGCCCCCCACCGATAGTAAACTTCCTTAAATTTGTAACAATTAATAAAGTTGCCTGATAAGATATGCTGACAAGCAGGTTGTATATTTTGAACAAAAAAAAGAGTTCTTGATGTGTTGAAATGAGAATTCACCACCCCAACAGCCAAGAAACAACCGTTGCTATTGGTTTGCTGGCAAACTGACAGCAAACTAGCTGCAACAGCAAAAACGGACTTAAATTGACAGCAAGTTGCTGTAAATCCGAGTCCGTTTTTGCTGTTGGCTATTGGGCACTAAAATGCGCATACAGCCAGGGCCATGCACATTTTCGGCGAAAACTATTTTTTTTTTTTAATTTGTGACAATAATTTTTACATTATTTTTCAACACAAACTTCGTAATTTGTATTGTATATTGTAATCTGTAGTTGTCAAATCTCACTGGGCAACTTCGCTCAATGTTTAAAATCAAAGCCTTTGCTAACGTACAAGACTTTACTTAACAATATTCTGCAAATACAGTACACTTATCAGAATTTTTTACTGACAAAAATATTTTGGATTAATTAATTTGTTAATTATTTTATGATTATAACTATGAAAAATGGTAGTTTTCGTCAAAAATGTGCATCGCCCTGGCCGGATGCACGTTAGTGTCGAATGCTGTCCATGCTTTCCAACCAAGGGGGCTGCACATAACAAGCACTCGAAAATGCCCGGGCTGGGAAAAATTAATTAATAAATTTTGTTTTCAAACACCCATTACATGTTCATTGTTGATTACTGCTGACATAAATAACAGCCTCGATCGAACAATTCAGTCAAGTCAGAAGTTCAAATAAAAGTAAAATAACGTATTAGTGTTCTTACTTCTGAGACACTTTTCCTGCACTGAAAATCTCTGTAGTACTGAGCCCAAGCTTTTTCAAAACGTGACACGAGCTTACGTTTGTTTGTTTTTTTTTCACACAAGAACGGCGATTTCACGAATTCACGCGCCCGCTCTGCACTGCTTCCTTTATTATTCTCTCTCTAGGTATGTATCTTTATCCGCCCCACTTTGTGTGAGAATACCCTAATAGCAGACTGCAGAGAGGTTAGACGAACCCGCGGCAGAAACGCGCAGCAGGGGCAGTCGGGCAGGTCGGGCTCAGTCGGCGGTGGTACGTTGACGCGGCAAGTAGTTATTGTTGACGTAGCCGGCCTGTATATACATCACTATATACACACACTTGAAAGAGAGACCCGAGCAAGCAGCAGCACAGAAAGTATATTCATCCGACATGGCCGATATCAGCAAGGACGAGCTCCGCAAGGAGATCAACGGTAAGTACCGATTATCCCTGCATTTACGCTATTCGGGAGCCTTCGGGCAACGCCATCGCGAAGCCGGTATCCCAAAGTTCGCGTTCGCGGAGCCGTTTATCGCTGGGCCGACCCCCCCTCGGCGTCGTCGGTCGCCTCGTGCAGCCGTGCACGCTCGGTGTTGTTCCTCTCGCTCCCTGTCAGCCATTTCGTGGTGTACTTATTATTATTACCCATCGCAAGAGCCATCCATTTTTCCTCCCTCGACTCCGATTAATCGTCCATTAAAAATTCGAATGTATACGAGATGTCGCGCTCGCCGAACATTAGTCGTATGTATAGCGTATAGGTAAGTATATAGAGCCGGCTTATCTCGCGCGCGCGCACGCGATTTGTGGCAATGGCAGTTATCTTTTCCTTATACTTTTGAACTCGCGTCTTTGTGTACCAAACTACTGGTCTATAAAAAGGTGATAACTCGTGTATAAGCGTACAACGAAAGATCGAAAGAGAAGCGGCGGCAGCAGCTAAACGGTATACAAGTACACGATATTTACGTGTATCGAAAGGCGCGCGGGCTCTCCAGGGCGTCTTTCGCGGCTTCTTCGTTCGTTTCGAGGCTTTTATTTTCTTCCGTCGTGCTCCTTTCTTTGTCTGCATGGAGCATGACCGTGTACTTACTTTTATGGATATTGGCACGCCTGTGATTTGGTGTTTGTTTTTTTTTTTTTTTTTTAACATTTTTTTCCTTCATTGCAGCTTACAATGTGTGGGTACCACAAACCCATCAACTGTCCCATTTCATTTCGTTTGGTAAACAAATAAACAGAACGTACTCTTGTAGACCCCACTTGTATGGTATTTTTCTCTCAGGGTACCTACCGGTGTTAAGGTACACACCCACCGCGTGACGAGAGAATGTCGCCCTCTAGGTACAACCAATGTCGTGGCCGAAGCATCTCGGTTTTCGATGAAATCATGACTTAAAATTCAAATAGAACAAAGACAGCGTGCTTCGAGGCCAAGGGGTTGTGTATGTTGTGGTCGTGCAAAGGGCGTCAGGATCGCAAAACTTCCGGTATAAATAACAGGGTATGACGGAGGATACTCACTATTGATTTGAAGTATGGTCGTATACGCTCGCTGCTCCGATTGTGAACGAAGCTGGAGTTGTTTTTCTGTTTTTGAAAGAAATCTTCAAGCCCCTGTGCAATATATAAGTCACGGGGAGCGGAGGGAGAGGGATATGTAGTCGGCTTAGCTTAGTGGGAAACGAAAGGGAGAACGGGAAGAGAGTTGGTTGCGTTCACAATGGCTCCCGACCCCGTCACCCCTTATTGATTGTTAGCAATTTTCTTTACACGTCAAAGTGTGTCATAATCCACATATGAATGTATTTTTTTTCCATGCTGGAATTTGAAAACTACATTGATTTGCCCTTGGAAAATGATCAAATTAGTTGGAGCATAGAGTCATCCTTGTGAACACTGCAGGCTTAAAGCCGAGTGTTGGCGAGCGAGTAGAGACTGGAGAGAGTGGAGAGGCCAAAACAGCCGTCGGTTGCTGTAGCGGGCTGCAGAGAGAGAGTTCCAGCGCCCTTCTTTTTCGATTTCACATTCAGGAGAGTGCCGCCGTAGGGACTTTTGGTTCTATTGCACTCGGAGGGCGGAAGTGAACCCTAGAGTTGTTTTTCTTTTGACTTTATTTAAACGCGATTCGGACGAATTTTTCTGTCTTGGATTAATGAAATGGCATAAGTACTTGTATAGCAACACCATAGAGGAATTCGATTTTTTTTTATTCCATGTCTTCTTTTAAAAACAAAATTGTGCCATGGACCTCTAAATTCACTGAAATTCGTAGTTGACGGTGTTTAGGCGATTATTATGTTGCTAACATTAAATTTGCTGTCTGGAGAAACACACTAAAACTTGGCAAGATCGAACTTAACTCGTTGCGAATTTGCCCCAGTCTCTCCTGTCATGCAGTTCATCATGCATTTATATACTCGTCTATAGTCGTCTCCCCCTTTTCAAGCATGTAACAATATCAATACCAACTGCCTTTGTATTATATACATATATCGAAAACACGCGTTGTAAGTGTACACGGAGTACGGCACCTTTGCCGCCATGCCGTCTTCTCGCAACTGAAATAAAAATCGATTTTTTCGTTTCCTCACTGTGCTACTTAATGTACTTATCTTTTTTTTCCTCCGAATAAAAGTAATTGAAATTTATTAAGGACTTGATCACAAAAATAATCAAACTATCTTCTATCAGTCTATATTTCGCAAAATGTTATTCAATAAAAATAACGTGGCTAACTAATTTTTCTTTTTTAAAAAATACTTGTATATTTTATTACACGAGTAATTTACATTTACCTCATAACTACCTTATTTTTTCCCAGAAAATTTTAGACTATGTATGAAAAATGTAACTTGAACTAATTTGATGTGATTCTTTGATTGCAGTTATCTTGAAAGGTGCTGATTTGACATCTATGTCAGCAAAGAAGGTCAGGCAACAAATGGAAGAGAAATTAGGTGCCGACCTTACAGAAAGGTAATATCTATATATAAATGCATTGTTTTTATAATATAACCAGTGATGAGTAAAATCAGTGTATGTACACATGCTCATAACATGCATGGACATTAATCAATTATTCAGCACTTGCGCACAAAAATAAATGTGCATGAGAGTTTTCATGATGTCCAAGATAAAAAAGAAGGGTCTCTGCGTGCAATTGTACAATATTAAATTTGCACCTCGTTCCCCCTCCTACAGATCCATTTATTGTACTACTGTACAGATAAACCTGTGAATGTCTTCCAAATAATTAATTTTTATTTTCTACAAATTTTCAGAAAGAAGGAAATTGACGAGTTAGTCATGGAATGTCTACAAGAAAAGCAGGATAGCCCAAAGAAATCAAATAATAAGAAATCGAAGGCCGCCAGCGAAGAGTCCGAGGAGGGCGAAGAGGAGGAGGAAGAAG
The DNA here is from genome assembly GCA_030522625.1 of Copidosoma aretas. NCBI lineage: Eukaryota > Metazoa > Arthropoda > Insecta > Hymenoptera > Encyrtidae > Copidosoma > Copidosoma aretas. Next base: position 7,132 of record JAPYYV010001564.1, on the reverse strand, counting down.
AGGAAGAGGAGGAAGAAAAGTCCTCCGAAGAGGAAGAAAAAAAGCCCGCCAAACGTGCGCCTAAGAAGACTACTAATAAGCGCAAGAAAGGCTCGTCTGAAGAAGAGGAAAGTGCCAGCGACGAAGATGCCAGTGACGAGGAATACAGCCCCAAAAAGAAGCCCAAGAAAGGAGGTAACTACCATTTTCTATTGAATATTTTGAAAGGTGTGTAGGACACGAAACAAGTGCTCGTGTACAAGATGCCAATGTGTGCAAGAAAGTACAAGAGCGAGTTTTTTTGTGTCCAAGATAAAATGGAGGGTCTCTGTGTGCTATTGCGTTTTTACTTAAATCGGCACCTCGTTCCCCCTTTAACATTAATATATCTAAAAATGTAGAAGTTTTCGAAGTTAGCAAAACTGTAAAAATTTACCATCAATGTATTGTTATTACAGCCAAGCCGGGTAAGAAGGGAAAGAAAGGTAAGGGTTCGGACGACTCTGACTCCGACTGGGGTAGTAAGAGCAAGAAATCCAGTGGTGGTGGTGGTGCTGGTGGTGGTGCCAAAAAAGGTGGCAAGGGCAGTGGTTACACCAAGGCTCACAAACTAAGTCCCGAGCTTGCCGCTGTAGTTGGCAGCAAAGAGATGGCCAGGTACGAAGTCGTCAGGAAAATCTGGAGCATCATCAAGGAAAAAAATCTTTATGTAAGCTTTTTTTTTTTTTTTCTTTTTTTTTTAAGACACTTTTTCTAGGTAGCGTGAATTAAATCTTTTACTTACCCAATTTTCAGGACCCAAAGAACAAGCAGTTCGCCATCTGCGACGATGATCTGTTGAAAGTTTTTGGAGTTAAACGCTTTAGAACCTTTGGCATGATGAAGTACCTCAAGGATCACTTTGTAGACTAAGAAGTTCCTCCTCCTCCAATTCGAGTCCTACTACAAAAAGGATGTATAAATATAGAACGTGTATGCACAAACGCGTCTTTCCATCTTTGCACGGTCTAAAGTAAAGTAAATTAATCGTCGTAGTCTCACAAATACGACATTTACACATGTATACGCGTACTTTCGCGTACTCTTAGACAAACTTCACAACACACTTTTTTTCCACCTTTTGACATGTGTATATCGCATTTCAACCCCTTTAATGTTGTGAGAGACTTATTGTACATTTGCAATGACTGCTTTGCTCTATAGTAAGTAATTATACAAATTAATTAACAAGTATCAAGGTAAGCTTATTTTCAAAGCTTATAACCTTTTTATTATTTTTTCTATTGTACAAAAAAAAAGTAAAACGAGTGGTTATTGCAGAATGTATACTTCTATAACTTGATATTGAGACAGTTATACATATAATAAGTACTGTACTTTTGCGCAAAAGTATGTGAAGTGAAAGAAATTTTGTACAATTTTACGTATGATAACTTTTTTTTAAGAAATTTATTACTTTAGCATATTTTATTTTGCGATTACATATGAATACAATATATACATAAAATCAAGTTTTTTCTTTTTAATTTTTTGATCGTTTATGTCTTATCCCGATGAAGATTAATTTGGTTTGATAATCAGATTGGTGACAAATAAATAAAACATAGCGCCAGAATAATGAGTCATTTTATTTTACATTTGATAAAAATAGAATTTAGTTTCAATAAGTTATCATCACAAGTATGACAGTTGGGAGTTAATTTCTTTGAAGTAACAATTGAACCAAATTTAAAGCACAAATGATTTTTGGTGTGACAATTATGGAGCCAAAACTGTTCTGCATTCTACATTTAAAGGAATAAATTTAGATATAATAATGATTGACAATGCACTGCACAATGCTGAAAAATAGAGCAAGTAAAAGCATTTTGAACAATTGGAAAAAATTTTGACTTACGTTGTCTTGGTAACTGTAAAAGAAAGATTTTTAAGGACAATTTACGAATGGTGAGTAAAATAATGTGTTGAAAAAAAATTATATAATTGTGTACTTGAATGTGTCTGATTAAAAGTATTACTTTAATTTTTTTTACAAAAAGTAAGCCAATTTTACTATTTTTGTACCTTCTGTTCCTTCATCCTTCATTGGATTAAGTTAGTCATACTGCAGGCAGATTGTTGAGGCTTTGCCCATTGGTCAAGTATTAAATCAGCCGATAGTTCGTAGCTTTTCTTCTGTTTCTTCAAAGTAGGTAATATCTCGAGGCATAACGAGCAAATGGACACGAAAAAAAAAAGTGTCCAATGCAAGCGATCTGCAAAAAAAAAACCAATCATGTATTTTAATTTCAGTTTTAGGTGAAGAACTATAATTGTTATTATCATTATCGAATTATTTTTAAGTGATTAACGTTTTTGTCGTAAACAGTACAACATTTTTTGTTCATTTGCATTAAAAAACTGTCATCATTAAAAGATTAAAAGTGTCCAAAAGCATTGGATTTTCTGTAATTTTAATACACTTGAGTGCTGTTAAAATTTACATTGAAAAAAAAAATGTAGAGAATCAAATACTTTATGCGCTTTTATGTTTTTGATTGCAAGCTTATTGAAAACTTAAAATAACAATTCATAATAACCACGCACGATCTAATCTTACTCTAACTGATTATTATTTTTGATCAATTTAATCGATAAGGTCTCTGTTTTGATTCTCTATGATTTAGAATTTTTATCATGTTTATTTAGGAATATTAAAAATGATTGTTAATGTTTGTCCCTCATAAAAATCAAGGAAAACCGAATACATATTGCCTTAGAAGTATGCGTGAGCATGAGAGTTGACATGAAACGATTTAATACCCCGTACTAAATGACGTAATTTGACGCACTGCGAATTTATTCGAATCATATGTATATAATTGAGGATATTTTACTATGCCAGCATGAAATACCTAACGATGGCGTTATCTGACTCGATTATATTGATAACAAAGTAGGCGAAAAAATACTAATGCGTTTAAAAATTTATGAGCGAAATTTCCTGCAAAAAAAAGAGCTTGGATCACGATATCTCTGGTATTTAAAAGTATGCGATTTCGTAGCATCAACTCAAATCATTCTCGTTGGACGTACTGTGTCGATTGTAAAAATCATTTTCATTCAAATCGTAAATGATGGTGAATTTCTTCAAGACAGTTCTTTTAACTTGTATTATCAGTACATCCGCAGTAAAATCCAAAAATATTGTCTGCGAGCGCGAACCTGGGGATAGACTACTTAGTTCACAACCTCTTCTGCAAGTTTGTATTAAAAAAAAAATTTTCAGACAACTATTTTAATTCGTTTATTCTTTTTAATTTTATGATAGGGCACCAAATGATGGCAAATTTTTTTTTTTAAATCACGCTTTTTAACATGAACACAACGTATACATTTTTTTCCATGCATATCAATATTAGCTCGTTTTTCGTATTACTTGATTTTGCTAAAAAAAATTTCCACGTGTACCGTAAGCGTTTTGTCGTATAACAGTCTTTAAATACGCAGGTAAGCATTTTACACAGTCCACGAATTCACAAAAGCTTCGAGGGCTACAGGATCACGTGCATTGAGGCCAACCTTCCCCTGGGCTTGGAGAAAATTGTGAGCCTCAGTATACTAGAAGGTGGTGTTGGCTGTGACTTCGTGGGTCTCCAGATAAGTGTGGGAGAATTAGTTACCGTGGGGATCGGTCTTAAAATTTACGGCCTCAGAGCTGGTTTGAACGACCTCAGTAATCCTAGCTGTGACTCGGAGCAAGAAAAAAGCGAGGAGGGCTTACTCGGAATCTTGTAAATTTCAAGTTAAGCTTTCGAAGTTCTAAACCCAAAGTATTATTGCGTATGGATATATTTAAATATAAATTATAATTCGGCAGATAATTAAAATTATTTCATTCATCATCATTTGGGGGTGTCAAAATATTTTATCTGCAAAAAAAAATGAAAATTTTAATTATTGTAGTAACGTCGATAATAATTTTTATATCACGTGTAAAAACAGTTAATTTGTAAGACACATGAATAATTTAAATAAATTTTTACATACATTTTTATTTTGTTCTTTCATCGCTTGAAAAATGTAGGATACAAAACAATAAATTATAAAAACTTGTGTAGTATAAGAAAATATGGAAATGTTTGGAAGATTTAAGAAAATGTGTCCATTGCTGCAGCCTCCAAAAAAAAAATAGCTGACCATTATTTGGCAGATGGCTTTCTTAAACTTCTTTGCTCTAAAAAATTCATTGAAATAATACTCTTCATTTTTCATCCACTGAAAAACGATCGTATCTTCCATTGGTCTTGCACATCTAGGTAAGTACAAATTAATCCTATCTCGTGGGTAAATAATTAGGTCATAGTGCGTAAAATCTATTATAGCTGCAAATTTTTTTCCTGGCTTATATCTTTGTATTATTTCTTGAGATACAGTTTAGTAACTGAATATATATTTTTTTTTTTTTTTCTGTTTTAGAAACAATAAGAATTATATAAATAATGAATGGATTCGATCTTTTTCTTCTGCGCATCATCCATTCATCCACACATCACTCCCAAAAATTCTAAAAAAATAATACATATCTGTCAATAGGTGTGCGGTAAGTTGTATGTAATTTTTATGCTACAATCACTAAAAAATATACACCACGGACGGAGGTACGAACAACTGCGTTTGGTCATGTATCTGCAAGATGTAAGAGCACAGTATTATTGTTCGTCCCCTGTTTATCACCTTTTTGGTACACAAATGATACTGCAAGCAGAATTTTCGGGAAGCATCCACGACCTCACTAATGTAAGTACAAGGTCTCATAAAAGGGTCGCACCACGTTTCAGATCGAAACTTCGAGTAAAACGGATTCTATAGAAGTGATTTTATTTAGAAGTCATTGTGTCGCGCAAACAGACGAAGAAAACGATTTTTATTTGTTTTACAAGAAGTCTTTTGGCTAGCATGACGGTATCTGATTCAACACCTCACCTACAAGCAAAATAAAATAAATTGTTGTTCACATACTTTCCGCTGACAGATCTTCAATTTTATATAAATTGTTGTACGCATGCCCAGACACATAAGTACATATATTTTCAAAAAATATTTCAATATTTTGCCTGGTGATTAGTCTTCAAAATTTGTCATTCAAATTTATTTTTCGATCATAGTTTTAATTTACACATCAAGTATAGCATCAACTGATTTCAAGCATTTTTTAGAAACAAAGAGAATCTCTCAACAAAATTGTACTCGTACGCTTAAATAAATGAGCACAAAAGTAAATAAAACGTTTTTAATTTAATAATTCAAGAAAATTTTAAAAACTTAATGTACGCAGCAACTACTTTTTTTATAATTATATGATTTAACATAAATTTTAAATGATTTTTCGCATGGAATTGAATTATTTTGATATCAGAAAAAGTCTGAGGCGAATTTTTTTTAATGCATGTTATTCATTTGTCAATGTTTTACTTTCGAAAGTGCCATGTTTTTGAGATAATATTTTCAATTGCTTTCTCATCCGTACTACCTTAATATTAACAAGAAAAAAAAAAGACCGTTAGTATTGTAATCAATGTACCTATAATGTACAGGTGTACAGAAAAACGGATAAAATACACACGTAAGAGATGCCAAACAATTTTTTATTTATTTTCACTCGAAAAAATGACCAGAACAATCGGTACTACTTAATTGTTGCTGCAACCACAGTTAACAAGCTCGTCAACGTTTTGTCTGCCTCGCAAGCCGAACAGATATTTTCTCGTCACAAGCGTGTTTGTGCTGCTGTCTTTCCTCGTTTGGGCCTCCTTGTCCTTTGGCATTAAAGTTTGCAAGCTCACACCAGCACGGAAATGCGACTTGACCGTCTGCGTGCTACGGGTCACGCTTTGACATATGTTTGCCTGTGAGATTCGGGAATCGAAACAGTTGTATTGCTTGAATAATTATAATGTTGAACGTTATATATATTTGGATAGCCTACCAACTGTAAAGCTCGTTTCCGAAGTTCCCACACATTCGACGAATAGTTCTTGTCGATGAACGGCACGATATGAGTGTCGGTCTGAACTTCTTGATGTTGACGAACCAGAAAGGATCGGCACTCTTCGGATGAACTAAACAATAACGATAAATAAAAAACATTGATTTGTGAATAAAAAAAGTAATACTCAATATTAAGGGAGTTGGTGACCGTTATCAGTCATTCTCAAGCTATTTAATTTGAGTTGACCAATAATTTTCACAGTAATTATTGTCGATGAACTTAAATTCACCCCAAAAGACTTTAAAATGACAGGAATTATTTAAAACCAAATTTTTTAAATTTTAATTAACAAACATTTTATCACTATACATACATACATAAGTATACTAAAAGTATAACGATTCATATCAAAGAAGGGTAATTTAAAGATCAGCCCTAGCGATAAATCTGTATGATTTTAATACCATGTCTTTGTCAAAAGCATTAGAAATTATGTATTATTTTTCAAAATTTCTGGCACAAAGCTCTTTGCAATCGTTCACATTATCTTCCATACATACACAAAGATTACAAGCAAATAATCATTATGACTACGCAAGCCTTTAGTCCTAAAATTTCAACAAAATCCGACACAAATATTTTTGGTCACAAACTCCCTCAAAAACAAAAACAACCACCTGTCGTAATAATTCATGCTTTGCAAGTCATTGAACATCTGAAATAGATGTATATACTGCTGCTTATTCCTCAAAACGTCCAGGGCTGCCGAAAAAAACCTGGAAAAAAGCGAAAACAAATAAAAATGGAAAATCCTCGGAAAAGCAGAAACAATAACCGTGCACGCGGAACAGCGTCGCTGTGCAATCCCCTTTTGTCCGGATACACCCATCACGCGCTCGTCAAACACGATTCGGACAGAGGTCCGTACACGCATGCAGTACTGCAGCAACTACACATCGAACCTGTCTGGCTGCTCTCCAAACTGGCGGGCCGCCTCGATGGAACTGAACACGAAGCACTTGCCTCGCCACTCGGCTACGCCAATATTTGGATTGCCCGGGATCAGCGCGCCCCCGCCCACGACGAAGCACCAGGCGAAAAACCCGAGAAAAAGAAAAAAAAAAAAAAAAAAAAAAAAAAGATTCGATTCTATCGCACAGCCGACCCGAGGACTAATTGGGT
>JAPYYV010001563.1:0-23720 GCA_030522625.1 Copidosoma aretas | reverse complement strand
TGGTTAATATTTATACATTTGTGCACAATAGTTTGTGTTCAATAACTTGTGCATAATCAAAATGTGCACGATCCTTATGTGCACTGCACATACTCTATCGACAGACAGAGTCGGGCAGCACATGTGAACGCTGTCCAGTAAATATTATACGGGAGAAGCATACAGACGTATAATACAGATTTTATTAGTTTCAGTTCAAGCATTTTGCACTTAAAATCAGTTTTTCAATATCACTTGCAATGCATAAGAACATTTAATATAGCACACTGCCCTTGACTCAATTTTATACAATTTTTTTATTCATTTTTTATTTCTGGTGTAAAAATATTCAAATGTATTTTTAATAATAATATACTTAACAATGTAATCTTTTTTTTTCTTACTTTATATCTCTGAATGTGGGTACCATAAAGTCATAAACTTTTGTCTTTTCCAGTATAGGATCAGGATTTTAAACTGCCCTAGTATTACTGCTTTTAACATATTTTTATTATTATTTTTTTTTATTTTGTTTATTTGATTTTTCTTTTAAAATTCTATTTCAAAGATATTAAAAATTAAAACGGTGATTGGAAAATATGTAGACGGGTAGAAAAACGATTGCTAAACGATGCTCACTATAGACACATTTTATAGAATTTGCACAATTCCATTGGAAAAACTTGTATGGCTTGTAGTGATCCCATGATTAGTAGTCAGCTAAAGCAACTACATACTATTTAAGAAATTTTGACAGCAGAAATTAGAATGTTTCGAAGTTTCGAACAAAGTTTATCTACACAAGTTAATGCTAAACTTGTAAAGAAAATTTAAATAATTTATCACAGACTTGTAATATGTAATATAAAATGTAATGATTATATTTTTACAGTTAAACATATTTAATTTTTTTAATACTTACTGTCAATTTAATTTAAATTTGTAAGATAACTTATGAAATATACAAACCGCAAAAAATTAGAATCTTTACTGATATCGTTTATTAAAAAGTTATTACTTTTATGAGAACTATTTATTTTAAATAAACTCAAATTTATTATGATTATTTGAATAGCATGATGCGCATTTGATGAGAAACAGTCTTCGTGTTTATGATTAAAAATCCTAATGTAAACATTATTAATAAAATGTATGGGAAATCTTTTCTGGTTATTTTACTGAATGTTAATACGTTTTTTACCTTGGAAACTTTTGCAACCCTCATAGGCCATCGGTATAAAAAATACGATTCGCCATTTATGTGCGACTGACCAGGGCTGTCCCTGGGCCCGGGGGGCTTACGATACACATTTGAGACGAAATGTATTATTTATTGCCTGATGAAATATAGAAGCGTTTTTGTTGTGCTGAAAACAAGTACACATAATGAGTTATTACTGTATATCATGTTTTCTGCGTAGAAATATTTTTTAAAGCTTATTTTAGAATGTTTGATAGTGATTGATTCCTCTTAATATAAAATGTAAACTAACCTTTTTTTTCATAATCATTGCTTACTGTGCAGACGCCCCTTATTACTCTTATTACCCTGCGATTACGCTAGAGTATTAATCTTTCAGATAGACAAGATCATTATTGAACAAACTGATCATAGATCAATCAGCAACCACATGGGCTGAGTCTGATCACCCATTATGACTAAGAACTTCGTACGACTATGAGCCTGGTGACGTATGTTATTTTAATCAGCTGTCCATAATCATTGGTAATGCTTATAATCGATGATACATAAAACATTGTGTGCTATTATATGGACATGAACCAATCACCTGCTTGCCCTGCTTTTTTCCATATTAAATATGTAACTAGTCAGCTCAGACCATTTATTAACACTGCAAACTTCAATATTAAACACTACACCTATCAATTGATTTAATATTGCGATAAACATAACAGGCAGGTCATTGGCTAATACAGTGGCTGCTTTAGAAGACACCTTGTATTTTTTACATTATGTAATGCACCGTGTACAACTTTGACTTATCAAGCAATATAGAAAAATTCTTCCAGTTGCCTTTTTTTTCGTAACAACATTTGGGAGTTTTCGCGATCAGTGTTAGTTGCTTTTATCGGCTTGTTTTAAGCAGTATGAACTATTGTTAGTTGTTCGGTTTGTTGTTGTCAAGTCTCGAAAGAAAGTTCATCAAAGGTTTTCTTTCCGACATATATATAGTATGCTATCATATTCTCGTTATTCTTGAATTTTTTTTTATTTTCATAACGCAAGCGGTAGTGTATATAAACACAAACAATACCAAAGATAAACTGTATTTGTTTTCGTGTTCATTTAATTTGTTCTTATAGTCATATCAAAGGTACTATTTGATATTCCAGTAGGGCTTGTTACATAATATTTCGTTTAAAAGATAAGAAATTAATTTTTCATGAGTATCACATTTTTCTTCCTCTAAAATAAAAAAAGATGAAATTTCACCAATTGGGACATTGAAAAAAAAGTTTGCTGGCGCTACGACTTTGGATACATGCACATACGTGATATATTGTGACTTTAAATAACAAATAATTAAAATTAACTTAGCATATATTACCGAACGCATCTATATAGAACGCGTTAACTCACTCAGTCTTGTTTTAATAAAATTACCAATCACTTTAAGTACATGTAAAACAACTATAGAAGCTAGAACAAACATACTAAAAATAATGAGACTTGTGAATAAATTTTATCCCTTCTATATTGGGTAAATCTAAAATTATCTTGATACTTACATCCATAGGTAAATTCCGGCGCTTAAATGCTTTCATGATTATGACATTTTTTGCGCACTATAGACACATTTTATACAATTGCTACCATTCTATTAAAAAGCTTTTATGATTTTTAGTGATCTAATGATCAGTTATTAGCCAAAGCGACTTCATACTGTTTCTAGAATTTTGACAGCAAAAATTTAGATATTTTAAAATTCTGGACAAAATTTTGCTACGCAATGTATGGTAAATATTTGTAAAAAAGATTCGAAAAACTTATCACAGACTCGAAACAGGTGATATAAAAGTTAGTTATCATTTTTCTATCGGAGAACTAATTGAACTATTTCGATGCTAATAGTAAATGTAATTTTATTGTATAAAATAATTAAATAAATAGGCTAGCGATAAAAGATTAAAGTTGAAACAACTCTAACCTTTTTAAAAGGTAGAAGTATTAATACCTTTTAATAAGTTTGCTGGTAAAACATCTTTCACAGATTTAAAAACAGTTAACAATATCACGCGCGATACTGCCGAGAAAACAGCTATTTCTATAAGATTATTAGAACATAATTATGAAACAGATATCATTTCCGAAGAAGCTTGTAACGTTATGCTACCTTCATAACTTCAAAAATTTGTTTCATGATTTGTTGTGTCTGAAACTTTTTTGGTCGCATTATTTAGAATAAATACCAGAAAATTTTTCTAATGATTGTAATAATGATGAAGATAAAGCTCTTCTACATTAAAACAAAATTTTTATGTCTAAAAACGTTTTACGTAAAGATTTTAACTTGCCAGGAGAAACAAAAACGATTAAAATAAATTTCGATAGTAACAAAGATAAAATTAAATCTTTTGCAAACAATAATTGTATGAAATATTCTTAGAACCAAGCAATGATTAATATCTGATTTTTCAAGAAATTATAAAATTTCGAAACAAAATTCTTTTTGTCGATGGCTCTGGTGGATCTGGAAAAACATCTTCATAGAAGACATCAATTAACCGTTTTTCAACAATTAAAAAAAAAAATTTTAACCATGGCTTTGATAGAAACTGCATTTATTGTACTATTGAAGGGAATGAGTACTCACAGAACATTTAGACTTTCTTTAGATATAAGTACTGTTAAGAGTTAGTTCCTCCAATTTGAATCAGAAAAAAAAAATTCTTAAAGTAGAAATAATTATTTTAGAGAAAGTTAATTGGACTATGTGGAATTTTTTGGATGATTAAAAACCTTTCAGAAATATACTAATAATTTTGGGCGGAGACTTTCAGTAAATTCTATTAGTAGTCAAAAACAACAACAGGATTAGTATAATTGAAATTACTATCGAATATTGTAATATTTGGCTATTATTTTACATTTTTGACTTAATAACCTATTTACGTTCGAAGGATACAAAATTTTAGTCATCATTATTACACATAGGAGAAGGCAAAATAAAGAGTTTTGAAATTCCTTGAGAGCGGAATACGAATAATTTATCTTCTAAAGTTTATGTTAACATTAATGATTCTACATCAATTAGTTCTATTTTAAAATCCTATGATAAATACACACATATTTTGAACGAAAATTTTCAAGTCGTATGCTAGGAAAGTTATTAACGTATGACAATGTTTATTATGAATCTCACAAATAAGTAGATATAACATGTGAAAATATTCACATAAACTTTTCAACAGAGAATATTTATAGTACTTGGGAAGGTCGTACCCCACATGAATTAAATTTAAAAATAAATTATGTCATGACAATGAGGAATTTAAATATATTACAAGGACATTGCCATCATACAAGATTAAAAATCACATGAATATTTCAATACAACATTAAAGCTAAAATGATAACAGTAAAAAAAAAAATCGAGAGTTCATTTCGAGAAAAACACTGAAGACGAAAAATTCTTCGTCACTGCCTTTTACTTTTTAGAGAAAACATTTTTTATTGGCGTAAGCTTTATCCATGACAATTCATAAATCTTAAAGTCAAAGTTTTGATGTCTTAGGAATAAATCCTAGGAAACCGGTAGTTTCTCATAGACTATGTCGCATTATCGAGATGTAAGAACCAAAAAAAAATTTTTTACTTAAATAAAATCTAAAACCAAATTAGGAATTAAAAATGTAGTTTAGATAAACAATTTCAAGCAACAAAAAAATGTATTCTTCTGAATATTGTATGTAATCGTGGTTTTATGTAGAATAAAATTTACTTTGCTGAATATTATATTCTGACAGATACAAAAACTACGATAAACTTTCTTTTGAGAAAGCTCAATACATACCACTACTGGACGTTCTACAACAAAAGTTTATTGCTCTTATTATTCTACTTCCAATTTTTTTTTTTTCTTAACAAGCAAATCCATTTTTTTATTAAAAGAATAAATGGGAAACATTCTGAATTTTTGTATTGTCATTAATACGTTACCCATTAATTTTATTCAGAAATATCACCTTGGAAACCGAATCTTATTAGTATCAAACATGTGAACTGCAATTTATAAGTAAAGAATCAATATAAAGACATAAAGCAGTTCATAAGATAAACTTATTTTTGTTGTGATTTATGTACAATTATTATAATATAAAAAAATGCTATTTACGTCGTATTAAACAATGATAAAAGATAGAGAAAAATTTTAATGTACACTATGTGACAGTTCTTTTAGAGGAAATTATCAGTTACAAACGCATTATAATAGCCATGAGACAAATTTAAAAATAAATTAGTCAAAATTGCGGTAAAGGTTAGTTAAAAGGAGGACACTTGAGAAGACACATGAAATTATAATTTGAGATAAAAAACGATGGTTTATTTCAACATAATAATTCTGTGCGGTATTATTATTGCATTTTAAACTTAAATTTTGAAGAATTAATTTTGCAGAAGCTGATTCCTGATTTAATTTAGTGTAAAAAGGACCAGAGAAAATATATCATATAGTTCTTTTTTCATTATTATTGTCAAATTTAATCCTATTAAAATTGTACTTAAAAATAAGATGGAGAAGATAAGGAGCAGATTGGTTGGGCAGGGGATGAATGGGAACAAATTTTATACAAGTACTCGCCCTGACACCGTAAAACATTATAATATAGAAAGATATTTATTTAAATAGTGTAAGGTTATACAGTAACTTTGTTCAATGGCCTATTTCAATTACGCCTAAATTGTATACTTTACTTAAGACTCTACAACCTAAAATTCATAGAAAGTGTGACGGAATACTCTATATCCAAGCAGATAATAGTGTAATCGAAATTTATGTAGAGACAGAAAACAAGTTTTGGGGAAGCCGAGGAGAAGAGTCCAGGAAAGTCTGATGGTGAGCTTGTGGAAAGCAGGGTGGAGCGAAGGAAGTCAAACTAATTTTTTTAAGCCTAAATCTGACGGTAAAAAAGAACGAAGTTTACCTTATTTAGGAGGGAAGCTTGGTGAGTGAAGCTAGATGAGGGCGATGGGGAGCAAGTGAGAGCTGGTACCTGTCCTAAAACCATACAACCTCATTATTTAAGATATATATATATCTATATTTAGGGCAATTCACATCAGACCGTACAGTCAATATTAAATTTTTCGTAAAAAAGTTTGGTAATGGACAGTACTTGGTAAGACAAGAACTCACCTAGAACTTGAGCCTCCTAAAGTCACGTGCCTAGCGTTAGTGGCAGTTCCAAAATTTAAGTTTTTCATTTAAGGGCCAAACTTGTGAATTTTTTAGCAAATATGAAAAAAAAAAAAAAAATTACATTATTCTTTGTATTTAACACCTAGTCTGTAAACAAAATTTGTAAAAAATATGAAGCTAGTATTTTTTTGGTTATGATATTAAAAAAAAAAATTATGGTTTTTTTTATTTAATTTTGGTTTGTAATGGGCATGATGCGAGTTTCTGCGCTAGATGGCACTGAAGGTGAAAAAAAATATTTAAGCATTTTTTTTACGCATTTAGAAAGTTTAAAAAAAAAAAAGTTTATTTTTAGGTAATTAAAAGGTGCTGACTCGAAATCTAAAATAAAAACTTTTATATTCAAAACAGTGTATCAAATATGGCGGACTATAACTCATAATTTCACGAATTTCGCTATGAATGTTTTATTATATGCGATGGAAAATTAGGATAAAATAATTTATTAAGTAATTTTTTGATTAAGTGCATATTTTTTTCGAAAAAAATTAATGAAATATTAAAAGTCATGAAATGACGTCCGACATTGATATGATCCACTGAAGTGCTAAGATAATCTACATATTCGATGCAATTTCTTAATTAAATAGCCCTTTACTTACGTGACGTAAATTTTTAGATCTGAGGCGCTAGAGTGGTGAATAAAGTTAAGGAATACCACTCCTGCAAAATTTTTAGTGTATTAAGGCATAATTTCAAATGTTATAAAGTAAGAGATACTAAGTACAAGAATGACTAAATTAAAATAAGATTGGAAAACAAACATCAAGTAAGCTATGCCTACGGTTTAATATATAAAGCACAGTCAAAAACACAACTCTTACATTTTTTGTTTGCTTCCGTTTCTGTTCTCTGAAATACTTCCGTAACATATGCACCCGTAGATTTTGCTTTAATGCAGGACGCTTCCAATCAGATCGCAGCTCCGAAGGCAGTCGGTTCCACGAACTCGCAATTTTTCAATGGCATGCTACTTGGGCAAAGTCAGTTGTAGACCGGCTGACAACAATTTCCAACTCAGAAGCCCTTTTCGAGTCCACGCTAATACTGGGTGGAACCAAAATTCACGAGCCAAACACCATGGCTCGCTGTATATAATATCTTGGTCAGCAGACAGATGCTTTTATAGCCTGTACAAACCGAGTATAGCATTATGTTGAGATTCTCGTAAGTAGTCGTAATATGCTTGTATTTTTTCCAGCCAGAGGCAATACGCACATCTGCGTTCATTCCTTATTATAGTACTTTCGGGGGTTCAGACGTAAGGCATAAAACTAACCACAAGCGATAGTAGTATGGGAAGACAATTTACTTGCTATCAGTCGGGTCAATAGGATCAAAAGCTTGAAATATAAGTTATCTTGTTATTTTTTCAATAATTTATTTATTAATTATATTATCAACTTGCTGTCCCTCTGGTTACTAGGTTAAATAGCTTGAGATTTAATTTATCTTGATCGTCAATCAATAATTTATTAAATAATCACATCATCAATTTGCTGTCACCCGAGTTACTGGGTTAAAAAGCTTGAGATTTAATTTTTTTTTTATTTAATCAATAATTTTTTTATTAATCATATTATTAACTTGCTCTCTCCCGGGTAAGTAGGTTTAAAAGCTTGGGATGTAGGTTTTCTGGTTATTTATTTGATAATTTATTGCATAATTATGTTATTAACTTGCTATTTTCCTTATTACATGGGTAAAAGGCTTCGGATTTGGATTATCTTGTTAATGATTGAGTAATTCATTGAACAAATATATTAATATCAATAAATTATTAAACTACTCTATTACTAACTCGCTCTTCCCCGGTTTACTGGGTTAAAAAGATTCGAAATTAAGTAAATTTTTATTTAATTTATAATTTATCTAATAAATATTGTATTAACCTGCTATCCCTTAGATTGCAGGGTTAAAAAGCTTGAAATTCAGCCCATCTTGTTACTTATTCAATAAGTTATTTAATAATTATTCTATCTTTCATTATCATTTATTAGGGCTTTCACGAAGTCTAGGCGTGCATGTCTCGGTATAGAATCACCGCACTTGCACAGCTTTAAGAGGGCTGCATAACACTTGTGTGCTGTTTGCACTAGTGCATACTATTTTATAGTATTGTTAATACGTTTCCCAGGATCTTGATCTGGTTGGAATATTCGATGTTTTATTTTTTTGTCCCGAACTTTTGGTAGATTTGCATAAATGCGACTGATGTATCCGCGCGTCCCAAATAATGCAACATGAGTCTTGGTCGGATTGATCTGCAGGCCATAAGATTTGGCCCATTGCGCAAGGCGACATGAATCCTTATTTATCCTTATAATTAAGAGATGCTCATTTTCGAAGGATCTATGTATGTAGTACGTGGCATCGTCAGCGTAATGGTAATGTTTCTAGTATCTAAGGACCGATGGAGCATCAATTATGGACAGCGCGAAGATTAGAGGTCCCAGCACACTACCCTGTGGTACACCAAAGTGCCGATGCAGTGGTTTAGAGTACTCCCGGACTATTAGTAACTATCTGGGGTTGGCACAAGAGATATGATCCTATTCAGGCATAAGCAGAGTCAGAAAAGCTCATTTTCTAAAGCATTTCGATTGTCAATTCAATATTTACCCAATCAAACACTTGGGAATAATCCACCATTGCTGACAATGTAACTTCACCCCTGTCCAACGCTGCCCGGCTATCATTTAATATGCGTACCAAGGCTGTAAAAGTGCTGTGTCGCTTTCTGAACCTGGATTGGTAGGGATCCAGGAGTCCTTTTTCCTTGACATACCCAATAATTTGCTTGTAGCCTATAGAATCCAATATTTTGGCTGCAGAACTAGGCAGGCTGATAGGTCGCAGATAAGCAACGTCCAAAGGTGGAGAACTCTTAGGAATCAGCCCGTTTCCATTCATTGGAAAATACTCCTATCTGCGGCGAACAGTCACAGATGTGCATAAATACGGGAAGTATGACCTCTAAGCACTCCTTAAGTTGCGCTCAAGAGATATCATCTGGGCACCTCGCATTCGATCTGGCCGCAGTTATCTCAGCCGTCACGTCCAGTATCGAGCTATGGGAAAAATATAAATGTTGTTTGGGAGATATTCGAGCCGTGATACAGAAATCACGAACAGCAGCTGATTAACCATGCCCGAAACATGTTTATTAATCTTGTCCATACTAGCTCGTAGCGTAAGGTTCTCTTCACGTGTAGCCTTGGCTTTTATCTCACCGATGCAGTTCCACATCTCTCTCGAATTTTTAGCATCGATCAGCCTGCTCGACGAGTAAAATGATATAGCGTTGCGTGTTGCCGTTTTTACTCTATTACGCAGCCTTCTGTAATTTTACAGATTAAATAATCGCCTGTAACGCCTGTATGCAGTCCATACCTTATAACAAGCATGATTCAAATTTTTAATATTATCATTAAACTACGTAGATCTCTTCTCATTCGGTAAAAATGACCAATAAGGTGCATGCTTGTCGTAGAAGTCTGTTGTAGCCTGTGTAAATGTTTTATCTTTTCGTTGACCTTGTTCGATAGATGCATGGTACTCCAGTCTATTTCGCGCGGGTGTTTATAAAATTTTACAGAATTAAGCTTACAGAAAGATCAGCGGGTGCTCGGGCGTTTAGCAACACTCAGCATAGTAAACGACCGCCTTACAAGTAGCAAATCGTCCTTTGATACTGTGGGACACCGTATCCGACTGTCATCTATAACATAAATAATGTCACTGACGCAGATGTAGTCAATAGTTGATTACGATTTATCCTGATTGTGCGTTGGAGAGTACGCAATGGGCTCAAGTTCCCACGCAAAAAAGGAATTACGGAGCTCTCGACGTTTAGGAGTATCCTTAGTCCAATCAATATCGAAATCATGAACAAGTAGGAGAAAGACATACGATTCTTTGTAATTGAGAAGACTCTTCTGTAAGTCTGATCATTTAATGGCCCTTGGCAGGCTGTAGATTACTCCAAGAAGAATGCTGACGTTTTCAAATTATGGAAGATTTAGAAGGAAATTCTGTCTCTTCTCATATGTGTTTGACCGCCTAGACACCCTAACAACATGTTCACAAGGTATAGCTTTGTGAACATAAAACGCAGCTCCTCCGCTGCCCATGCTCAACCAGTCGTGCCGTAGCAGTTTATAATTGTATATACACACTCGTGTGCTTGCCATGTTTGGCTGAAGCCACGATTTACGAATTGCCCATAAGTATAACTTGTTAATTGTAATAATACTACTTACATCCGAGAGATGTAATTCCGGAGACTAGGCATTTGTATGGCCCACACGAACCATAGATCTATTGTTGTGAGCCATAATCAATTTGATATTCTACATCTCTAACACTAATATATATCATTCCTCAGATAAAATCATCTAATAATAAGTCATTTAACAGCCAAAATGAAGAGCCATTCGTTTATTTAAAATAAACATGATCAACGTTACGCTACTAACATGGTACCCTCTTCAAGGCAAATCATGCTTATGTACACACAAGTATAAAAATAAGTAAAAACAAGGTTATTTACATTAAAAAGTATAAAAATAATAATAGCATACATTTTTAAGTCTCATTACCGGTGCTTTAGGCACGTAGAGTACATTAAAGACATCCTTACCTAGTATTACATTTAATTGTGAATGTATCCAGTAAAAAGATCAAGAGTAAGTATTTAAACCTTATTTAAAGCTGGTTTGAGCCATTACTTTAAGGTAAGAGAGTTAGATTAAAATTTTTGGTTAGGCTAGCTCGTTTTTTAATATATTTTTTTTTTCAATTCTGTTCATATAGTTTTTTATTTAATCTTTTTATGTAGTTTTTTCCATCGTTTTCTGTAAGTATACCAGTTTTTAATGGGCATGATGCAATTGTAGGAGCTGAAAGGTGCTAAATTTGGAAAACTCTGTATTTAAGTATTTTTCTCTGGCACATTCAAAAATTTAAAAAAAAACCATTATTTCAAAGTAATAAGGAACTGCTCATTCAAAATCTTCTAAATTAAAATATACATATTTAAAATGGTCGATCCAATACAGCGCCTTATAACACAAAAATTTTCGAACTTTGCTATACAAATTTTTTTTCATATGTAGTGCCAAATTCTAAGAAAAAAATGTGTTTCGTCGAATTATAGATAAGTGCATAGTTTTTGCGCCAAAAATTGAAGGAATTTCAAATAATTTTAAATACCGTCAGAAATGGACATTAAACAATGAAATGCTAGAATGTTATCAATTGTCTATAAGATGCAATTTCCTAATTAATGGCTCTTAACTTAGTCATTCTTACGTGACTTCAAATTTAGGATCTAAGAGCTTGTGTGGTGAGTAAAGTTACCGAATACCACCCCTGTTAAATTTTTCACGGCATAATTTTCGTCAGCTAAACAGGCTAAGTCCACCTGAAGCCGCATTTCACAAACGTTATAATCTGTTAACCACGATACAATAATAAGAGCATGTGCCAATGCAAAGCTGTGTGCAAACAGCCAATCAGAGCTTGGTTCTGAGCGGGAACCATTGTCAGTTTGTATCAACCTAATTCCTCCTAAGACCAATATTGCGCTCTCTTGACTTTTCTGGGCTAATTACAGCTTAGGAATCGTTTCTTCGAATACTGCTCATTTACTCTATCGACACATATTCTTATTTTGTTACTATGCAGTCAATAAGTAAGAGTAGAAAGATGACGAAAGTAAAGCAGATGCATGAAAAGCAGTCTGTGTCTCATCACTCAGCCGTTGGCTATTTTGCCCCTAGTATCGCTACACAGAAAAATAATATACAGACGGTTAGAAGATGGTGAAACACTTAATGTTAGTATTGGTATACAGCTGCTGACTAATATTTACCAATCAGTAGAAATGGTGAAATCGCAAAGAAGTGCAAGCGAGAGCGATGGTAGCGATGATAAGTCTTCGCTTAAGCCGCTGTTGACGATTTATGAGAATAGCTGCACTCTAAACGACCTTCAATTTTTCCTGCAGAAAATATATCGGAACGCTACAACGCACTTGAAGAAGCCATTTCCAAAATTCTCCTATTTATCTCAAGAGAGAGGATATAGCGACTAGCATTACCGAACAAATCATCCATGGTGCCATTGCAAGACACCATTTATACAGTGTACTTATACCCTGCAGAGTGAAAAAAACGCTCCTGCGTCGATGAAGTAAGACCAGAGCATCGGTTAGAATTGCTGCAGCAGCGGAAGATGAGCATCAACTAGTCGGGATGCCGTGATAAGGATCACGTGTCTATTTAGAAGTGCCTCAAATGTGCCAGATTTGGACACGTTGCAGGTGCCTGCTAAGATAAAGTCTGTTGAAGACAGTGTGCTGAAAGCCACTTGAGTATTGAGCAGTGTGAGGTTAAAGCAAAGTGTCTGATTCTACGTAAAAAGATTGAATAAAAATCATGCAAATTGATTATGTAATAATAAGTCAATTAACAGCCCAAGTAGAGTGCAATCCTTTCCGTAGCCTCGTCAAGACATCATGCCTATATATATATATATATACGTACAAAGATAAATTAAAACACCGTTATTTCCATTAAAAGTTATATTAAAGAAATAACATTCATATTTAAATCTCATTGCAGGTACTATAGGCACATAGAGTACATTTAAGACATCCATACGTAGTATTACATTTCTATACGAAAATATATCGTAAAAAGATCAACAGTCAGAATTTTAACATTATTCGAAAGAATTCAAATGAAACAATCTATACAGGACTGTCAGATAACCATAACACTCACGTATCATGTGTATGGGATCTACTTATTATAGAAGAATAAAATGTATAACACCTCGAACTAGACAATGTATTTAAAGTGACAATTTTTAACAGAGCTCAAGGACTTAAGGAACAAATTTTACTCGGACACATAGAATACAATCACTCAAACATAGTCACTCGAAAATGAAAGGTGTCATTTACCATTGCTTTTCGGTCTATGACAATGTGTAGCGACGTTAAAATGACCGGGAGAACTACACCCTACATTATTGGTGTAATGCACAACGTACATTCAGAAGAGTATGAGAAGTCCAAGTTTTTTAACTTTAAGAACGTTTATGTAAATCAGTTTTCATGTTAATATTATAAGAGTGCCAATAGATATGTTAAAATTCAGAAAATTCCCTTTGTGACTCAGACTCTTCAATATCGAGTATTTAAAGCATTTCAAAGTCAAAATAAATGCTTCGTATGCATGCAGGGTCTAGCTTAAGCCAAACTTTCATCCTTATTTAATGTGCACTTCATACGATCATTTTTCCTTACAATCAATTGTCTACAAGTCTGTCCTACATAACCAATCTTACACACACTACATCTAATCTTATATACAACTTATATATTATTAATAACATCATTTTTGTATTTGCCCAATTTTATAATATTATTTTATTTATTTGAAGTCAAATATATTGATAAAAAATTATGTTTACAAAAAAAATTTTTAAAAGAATTATGTAGAATTTTGTTGAAAAGCATAAAAATTACAGGTTTATAAACCGTTATATCAGTCGAAATAGGCTCATTTGAATTGTACATTCTATTTAAGTACTAAAATTTATTATAATCATTTGACAAGAAGATGTGCGATACCCATTATTTTCCAACATTCGTCTGATGGACAATTAGTTTTTAGTTCTATATTTTGAATCATACAATCTGAAACATTTATCAATAAAATTGTTGATAATTGCTTTTCTAACATGTATTGGATGATGAGAGGAATAATTTTACAAAATGCCTGATGCAGAATCCTTACGATATCAATCCATTGAACGATAATGATTTTCTATCCTGTATATTTTTATACCAAGAAAGGGCAAAAAACCATCAACTTCGGTCGAGTTGGAATTATAGCAATCGCTGTAATTCTTCACAATTTCGGTTATAAAGTTATATTGTATTATACATCGTATTTAAGTATTATATGAGGTAAATTTATTAAATATGAACTGTTTACATGAATATTTAACCATCAAGAAGCAATCATCGGCGTATGTATGGTACAACAAAGTAGATGTACCGAGATTACCGACAACTGTCACCTCCAAGAGTGTCAAGGTTATGTATGCCATTATGGGGTTACAGCTTCCATGGATCGGATATCCTACTACTTGATCATAAGACTTACGATTAAATGTAAAAAACGTGGTGTTTAATAAAAAAAATAAGCCTATTAGGAAATTTGCGTTTTGACATATTGACAGATTCTTGTGAAAGTGACAACTGTTTAGGATTACCCTGTATTTAAACATCATGTAATCAATTTGAATATAACGATACAACAACGAGAGAAATTAACCCATAAACTGGGAAAACGATTATATTTTTAAGTGCTCTTGTAATGTCATAACTGATTAATAAAGAATAAGGCGATCTATTAATGTAACAGTTTAATAACTAAGATGATATTTTATCAAAAAAGAAAACAGGTGAATATTTACTAGAGACAATAATACCTGCTGTAGTGTTTTCTTTGTGTATTTTGATGAATTCATACTCCCTAGAAATGACACAACCTGACACTCTGGGAGGAGACAATTGTTAGTGATCTCGATATATCTATTTTGCTATATCGCAGATGCGTGAATGACCTCTTCTTGATGGTTAAAGATTCTGTTAAACGATTTACATTAAATAAATTTATTTCATATAATCCTCATACACGATCTACAATGGAATAAAAAGTTGATGGTTTTTTGCCCTTTCTTGAAATGAAAATTTAAAAGATATAAAATGGTTATTGTTCAAAATATTGGTATCGTAAAGATTCTTCATCAAGGCACTTTCTTTATTTATCTATCTCATCATCCAATACATGTTACGAAAGCAATCATTATTAGTTTGATTGATAAATGTTTCAGATTGTATGATTCAAAATATAGAGGTAAAAATTTATTGTCCATCAGACAAATGTTAGAAAATAAAGGGTACCGTACATCATTTTTTTGTCAAGTAATTAAAACAAAGTTGAGTACTTAAATAGAATATAGTATTTAAATAAGCCTATTTTGACTGAAATAACGATTAGTTAAACTGTAATTTTTATGCATTTTAACCAAATACTCCATAATATTTATTTTTATCTCGTTTTATTTATAAACAACGTTTTTAATTAATTTATTTGACTAAAAATAAGTTTAATAATATTATGAAATTAGGCAAGGACAAAGTTGATATTGATAATAAGATAAGGGTCGTATATAAGATTATATATAGTGTATGCCAAATTAGTTATGTAGGACAGACTTGCAGGCAATTGTTAGTAAGGAAAAATAAACATGAAAAGTGCTTAATAAAAAACGATGACGCGTCATAAACATTATAATACGTCATGAAGTATCGGTTTAAGCTTGACCCTAAATGCTTACAGGGCATTTTTTAACTTACAAAATTTTTAAACACTTGACATTGAGGAGTCCAAATGACAGAGAGATTAATCTGTATTATTACATATTTACTGTCACTCTTATAATATTTATATAGAAACTGATTTACACAAACATTCTTATAGTTATAAAACTTTTATACATTTAGTTAAAAGGGATCGAATGATTTTTTAGTCCCTATTAGTTTTTTAATTCTTTAGATTGTACTTCTCATACTCTTTTGAATGTACGTTGTGAATTACACTCATACTATGTAGTGTACTTCCCCCAGTCATATTACCGTCCCTCCAGATTATCATAGACCGAAAAGCAATTGTGAATGACACCTTACATTTTCGAGTGACTATCTTTAAGTTTCCTAAATTTATTTGTTCAGTTTAAGATGCTATACATTTTGATTTCCAACAATTATTGATTATCACACGCATGATACGTGAGTGTTATGATTAACTGACAATGCTGTCTTGATTGATATATTTAGAATGTGCCTCTACTCTATGGGCCTGAAGCACCTGCAATGAGACTTAAACATGAATATTATTATTTTTTGTATAACTTTCAATGTAAATAACCTTGTTTTTATTTATTTTTGTACATAATTTGTCTTGAAGAGGCTACCATGTTAGTAGTGAAGCGTCAACCATGTTTATTTTGATTAAAAAATTGCCTTTTATTTTGGCTGTTAATTGGCTTATTGTTACATTATCAATCCAAATAATTGTTCGACTATTTTTTTAACGTACAATCGGACACTTAGCGATGTCAAATGCAGAGAAAGTATGTAAAACTCTACGCTATGCGGCGCGCCGTATTTTACACACTTAGTAACATCTCTGCTCTTACGCTTAATACTGAGGTGGCTTTTAGCCCAGTGTCATCAATAGACTTCCTTTTAGCAGGCATCCGCAACCTGTCCAAACTCATCGCATTTGAAGCACTGCCAAATAGATACGTGATCCTTAACTCGACATACCGACAAGTTGATGTTTATCTTCCGCTGCTGTAGCAATACTAACCGATGCTTTGGCTCTACCTCATCCACGCAAAAGCGCATCTTGTTTTTCGCTGTAGGGTATAAGTACACCCTTTAATGTCGTCTCCAATAGCACTATGTAAGTTCTGTTCGGTGATGCTAGTCACTGTATGCTATATCTCATGATAAACGATAATATTATGTACGACTATACGCAGCTTTATTTCGTCGTGTGTTTTAACTTCAAGTCCTGATGTGGTGGATGTTGGACAATTGGCAATTAAAGCAGAATCAATTTTAGCTCTTACTAAAATGATCAAATTTTTTTGGGCCATAACTAACGTGCTTAATATTTAGTTAAAGGCAGCCATTGTGCTTAGGCTGACCTGCCGAAAAGAGCTCTCCTGACTTGTCGCTTTGACCACGATGCCTTCATAGGATCCTTGCACATAATTTTCTCTAGCACACATGGAAGATCCCAATGCCGCACTTGTCTCATCAACCTTCTGCCAAGCACTGCTTAAAATTTTTTCATAATGCTTTGCAGATATGTCCACAGCAATGCTATGCACGCAAGGAGTAGAAAGCTTATGAAAAGCATCGGTGACTTTGAAAATTGCTTCTTCAAGTGCGTTGTATTATTCCGATATATTTTCCGTCCAAAATTTTAAAAGTAGTGTAGAGCGCTGTGTCATCATCAATTGTCAACAGTGGCTTGAGCGAAGACGTATCATCTGTATCATCACTCTTGCTTGCAATTCTCTGCGAGTTAACCACGTCTACTGATTAGTAAAATTGACTTAGCCCTTGTATAAAAATGCTTCTTAAAAGTCTTACACCATCTTGTAACTTTCTGCATATTATTTGTCTGTGCAGTAATACTCTTATTTGGAAACTTACCACAGGCTGTGCAAGCGCTGAAGTGCTGCGGAACGAGAACGTGCGCTGAGAAAAGCTAATAATAACAGAAATTACAGCACGATCACTAAATAATTCCAACAGTATCTCCAGCTGTCAACCAACACTACACCAACAGTAAGCACTACAACCCGCACTCCACCATATACACTAAGACTATAATAAAGTCATTTAGGGGCAAAATAGCCAACGAATAAGTAATAAGACACATACTGATTTTACGGCAACTGCTTCACTTTTGCCATCTTTTTACTTTTACTGATTGATTCCATGATAACTAAATAAGAAAGTGTGGCAATAAGGTAATGGTACAGTATTCAAGCAAACAATTTTTAAGCTGTAAGTAGCCCTGAAGAGCCATGATAGCGCAATATTGGTCTTTGGAGGAATTTTATTGATACAAACTGACAATGGTTCCCGCTCAGAACCAAGCTCTAGTAAGCTGTTTCCACATAGCTTTGCATTGCCACATACTATTATTCTTTTATCATAGTTGATAGATCATAACGTTTGTGAAATGCGGCTTCAAGTGGACTTGGCCTGTTTAGCTGAAAAAAATTCTGCTGTGAAAAATTTTACAGGGGTGGAATTCCGTAACTTTACTCACTCCACAGGCCGTCGGGTCTTAAATTTGACGTCACGAAACAATGACTAAGTAAAAGGCCATTAATTTAGGAAATTGCATGGAATAGATGCTTGATATAATCATTCCGGAACTTTATTCTGTGATGTCCATATCTGACGCCATTTCATGACTTTTAATATTTCATTAATTTTTTGCGCAAAAACTATGCACTCAAACAAAAATTGACAAAAAACTTTATTTTCTTAGAATTTGGCACTGCATAGAAAAAAATTTATATAACAAAGTTTGTACATTTTTGAGTTATAGTCCGCCATATTTGATCCACCATTTAAAATATGTAAATTTTACTTTCGCATTTTAAGTCAGAACTTCCTAATTATTATACAATTATAATGGTTTTTGAAGAAAAAATTCTAGATTTGTAAGAGAAAAATGCTTGAATACAGAGTAATTCACCTTCAGCGCCATCAAATGCCCTAACTTGCATCATGCTCTTTTCGAACCAAAATTCTTATAGAAATAGATGTTAAAAACAATATAAACAAAAATAAAAGAAGCATATTTAAAAAAACGGACTTACTTAACAAAAAAAATTGAATGAACTCTCTAACCTTAAAATTTGGGGCTCAAACAGGCTTAAAATTTTTTAATTATATTTGTAAACAATTAAAAGGTAAAAAAACATTAAAATGGTGTTCTTTAATTATTATTTTCTGTTTTATCATATTAGCTTCAAAGTTCGCAATCTTAACCCTTAAACAAGAATTTAAATTTAAGATTTGCCACTGATGCTGGTCACGTGACTCTAGAGAGCTTAAGTTTAAGGTGAGTTCTAGTCTTGCTAAGAACTATTGATTACCATATTATTTACCCAAAATGTTTTTTCATTTCGGTTTGACGTGGAATGCCTTATATATTCTAGTGGGGCTCTACACCCCTTGCGTTCTGCGTGGCGACCCTCATACTCCAATATTTCTATTTTTATGTCTAAAAAATAAAAAAATCAACCTCTTTTCAATACACATATATGCGTAAATAAAGTAGATAATCAAAGAAAGCTTATAGACAGAATGGTTGTCTCTTGATAAATTGTATAAATCTTTTTTTCCGCCTCTTTCCTTATTACCATCCTTCTTTTTTTCCTGTTTTAATTTTTCAATAGATCTTCAAGACTCATTTAAATTTATCTTTCTGCTACTTTTCTAAGCTTTCTTGCGTTTGCTTCATTTTTTTATCTCTTTTCATGCTATTAATGCATTTTGCGTTAGACCTTATTTTTATCTTTACTCTCGATATATAATTTTTCAGTATTTCATGAATATATCTATAATTAATATATTTTGCTTGATTATTGTGGAATTCTTTTTATCAATTTGCAATGATTTGTAGCTTTACAGTTTTTTTTATTTCTAGTTCTTCTGCTTCCTGTGTCATTACATTACGCAACCTGAACTATTATTTTAAGATATTTATTTCATGTGTATACTCGCCTACCAGTGCGCTCTGCTTGCCAACTTTCCGGTTATTTATATTTATAAGATACATTATTTCATAATTATTCAAACACATAAAATTTCATACTTGATCTCAACTTTCTACTTTATCTCTTTTGCTTAAGCCTAAAACTGTCTTAACTGTCCTTTGCTTCTAATCTGTCGTTTATTTTCATGCCAGGAAAGTTTTTTGTTGATAACCACACTTCTTTGTCCCATGTTCTAGTTCTTAGCTTAAGATACATCCACTTCGGATTCAAACATATCTGTATGTATCCTTTTTCATTTCTAAAAATCAACCTTTTCCTTTATTATTCATTTATTTCCAGTATATTTCTCGTACTTTTTTCAACTAAGTCTTTCTGCATATTTTTTCTGTCCACACTATGCTAGGCACCTTAAACAACGTCACTTGATAATTTGAGACAGTTGATTCTGAGCTTGCCTACTGTTACAACTTCTATTTTGTTTTAGATTCACTTATTGCCTATTTATGGACAAATAAACTTGAAAGTACCAGGATTTAGGGATACACTTGTTTTTTCTTTTTCATAGTTTTTAATAAATTTGTCAGCCCCTGGCCGTAATTAACTGTTATTTTTTGTACGTGTTAAGATTATTTTAAACATTTCTGCATTTTGATACTTATTTTTCTTAAATTAAAGCTTTAAATTAAATTATTCAGTACAAAAATATAGTATCTTGTTTTTACATTTGTTTTGATAGCAGCCTAACGATATTCTATTATTTTTTACTTTTCTACCGATTTTTCTAAATTTTCAGCAAATATAATTTCTTAAATCTTGTATGTTACATTTAAAAAGCCACTTCTTTGTAGTATTAAAGTACTACTTCTTTCTTGCCTTGTGAATCTGATAGATTTATGCTTTTGCTTGGGCTCCGATAATATATGTGTTAGTATATAAGCTATAACGTTTGTTTGTCAAATCAAAAGTCAATATCATTTGTAGATTCTTGAAAGAGTTTTCCATAATTCTGTCTTCTTTCGTGTCATTTCGTTTTTCTACTTTTCGCAAGACATTTTTTTTTCAATGATGGATACATTCCTGTGATAAATTATCCTAATAATTACTATAGAGTAAATTCTTATCTTAAATAGTGGCAAGTGAAGCTTTGAATCCTTTAAAAGAAGTATTTTCCGTGTAGGTAATTGAATGCGTCAGCAGAGAAGCATGTCCTATCGCTTATTACAGAATTTATTCAAGATGTATAATGATATATATATAAAATTTATCTTCCTAGAACTCAAATAATACCCTCTTATTTTCAATATATAGGATTCTTTTCTCGGCTTCCATGGATATAATCATAAATTTTTGGTGTACGATTATGAATATCTTTACTCTGATTATTATTATTAATTGCTACATAATTAATTTTCATGGAAGTTGGTTTGTCATAGGTAGATTTATACTTAGACGAGAGTAAAAGTGTTGCCAAAATTTATTACGGAAGGAAAATCATGTTTTGGGGAGTTGGGGGATGATAGGGGAATGTCTGGCGGGAGCTGGGAGGGAGAGGGAGCGGGGGGAGCACGGGCGAGCGGGAAAGAGTAGGGGTAAGCTAGCTTAAATTATCTTATCTCATATTTCATGGTAAAAAAAAGCGAATATCACCTTATATTGGGAGGGAGCTAAGGGGGAACTAAAAGGGTGCAGGGGGGGGAGGGGGAGCTAGTACTTACTCTAAAACCATACCACGATATGATATAGAGAGATGTATAATAATGGGTATTCGCCCCCTGCACGCTGTACGAGCCAATCAGAAAATCCAGGTATTTGTATTCCAATAACTATTGAAACTACATATCCCCTTAAATCAATAATAATTGTATTTTCAATAAGATATAAAACGTCATTGATTACTCATACCTGCACATGTAAGAATTTCTTTTTTCATCTCCCATATATTATAATTTATAACGGAAAACATATTATTAAACTTTTAATCTTCACTGTGTAGTGCCGTATCTTCAAGTTTAGTTACCTTTATTGCTCTTTTTATAAGTCTTCTTATTTCCATACCACTTTCTCTTTGACACACTACTCTTTATTTTTTGCTTTTTTGTGTAATTTTTACTGACTGAGTCCGTTGATTCTTCTATTAAGGATGAATATGGCTACTTGTTTTAGTCAATTTTTTTTATTTGCAAAAAGTAAGTCTCTTCCTTTATTCTTATGCCTATTTTTCGGCTAACGCTACCCATCTGTATTTCTTATATATATCCTGATGTGTTCGCATTTTAACTTAACATGATAATTGTATATTTTTTCTCCTTTTTATTTTCTTTTCCATTTCCAAATTCATGCCTACCCTGCCTGCCTTTGATCTTCATATACATCCTTGTGTCCTAGTATTTAAACCTAACTTCATATTCTAAGTCCACCTTATAGTTTTCCGTCATTTTTTATTTTTGTTTTATATGAAAAACTCCGCCACGTATGTGCAGTATGATTTGATCTTTTAATTTATGAAATATTATCTATGATTCCAATTTTCTATTTTATATCTTCTTTATAATCCTAGAACGGCTTTGACTGGTCTTTCCACACTGCCTGTCATTTTTTTTCCGTACCACAAATATTTTTTGTTGAAAACCATACTTTTTGGTCAAGGTCCTAGTTTTAAACTTCCCATGCATGCAATTAAAATTCCAACAGATACGTTTCCATTACTTCTTTATTCCTTAAACATAACATTTGATTTTTCTATGTTGACTCCCCGTATATATTATGTACATTCTCATCTAAGTCTTTCTGCACATATTTTGTGACTTAAAAATACTTGGTGCCTCACAAAATAAGATAATTTGACGCACTAAATTTTAAGATTGCCTACTGCTACACTACCTATTTTATTGTGGATCCGCTTATCATTTATATTCTATATAAATGAACTTAAAATTACCAGGCTTTATGGGCACCATTTGCCTTATCTCTTTCATAGTTGTACATCAACTTGTTAGTCCCTTTGTCGTAATTAACTGTTTTTTATGTCCATTTTTCGATTCTATTTAACATTTGTATACCTATTACTTTTAATTATATTTTAATTCAGGACATAATCTCTATTAATGATATAAAATTCTCTTTTGAAGTCTACTAGCACAAGCTTATAATTTATTGACGACTTTTTCTAGTTTACTTTCAACTATATTATTTAGTACAATAATATAGTATCTTGCTTTTCCTTTTGCTCTTATAACAGCAAACCGCACTTTTTTTTGTACTGCTTTCACTATTCATTTACTTTTTTAGCAATCATAATTGCCTTAATCTTGAATGTGACATTTAAAAAGTGACTTCTTTATAGTTTTGACCCCCTTCTTCTTCCACTATGCTTTATGAATTTGACAGATTCTTGCTATTTCCACGCTTCGATAGTATGTGAGCTAGTGCACGAGCTATAAAGTATGTTGGTCAAATAAATTATCTAAATTATTTGCATAGTTTTGGAACAGTTCTCCATAGTTCTGCCTAATAAATTCTTTTATTGAATAATGGATAAATACTTGTAAAAATCCTTCTTGTTTCTGTTGATGATTCATATACTCCATTTATTAGTTGACGTAGAATATATGTCGAAACAAGACAAATATTTATATCGGTCTTACAGTCAAATTAATAAAGAAACATTAATATTATTTTTAATTTTTACGTATGTGTGTGTGTAATTTTTAAAATTACACCCACACATGTATACGCGCTGCTCCATACCAATCAAGTTCAACGCTTTTGAAAATTCGTACTTGGCGGCTTCACTTTGTAAGCTTGGAGCCAAAGGAAAAAAGGAGAGGAATCGAAGGGAAGGAAAAGATTCGTTTCGTCCCAGATCGCCAACTTGGACTCTTCAGTGTGGCTTGTTAGCGA
>JAPYYV010001562.1:0-28108 GCA_030522625.1 Copidosoma aretas | reverse complement strand
TTCTGTTAAATACATGGGCAATTATGTAGTGGATCAAACAATAAACACTTATTAATTCTTAAAAAGATATAAGTATTTATTATTACAATCAAATATACCCGACGAGATCGTGCGTGACTGCGTGTTCGGCATTCTCGGCAACGGCCATACTCTATCTGACTCACTGTAAGTCACTTACACAATAATACAATGGATAAGTACATACATTAGTTACACACTACTGAATATTCGCCTTATTTCGCTCTGGTACTTGGTAGTCCTGGTACCTATTCCTGGGTAAGCCGTGTGCAGACAGTGCAGACTGCAGAGTTGCCAGGTGGCCGAACTGACAAATGATTTTATATGACACACAAAGAAAACTTGAGTTGTGTCGCGCAACGAGTTAGTACCTTTCTCAGCGCTTGGCCGGATTGGTATATTTTCTCAGAGCTCAGCTAAATTGGTACCTTCCTTAGAGCTCAGTCGAATTGGTACCTTTTCCCTCCCAAGCGACGAAATACCTTCATTCGGTTCCAGCAACAGAAGCAAAAATATTGTTGCGGTCTTGAACATGAGAGGGGCTGTCCCACGGTTGTATAAACAGACGTATAAACTTTTTTATACTTTTTCTAAAACATCCTTATGACTTGATCTCTATTCAGCCCATCCGACAAATCCTAATGTGATTATTCATGAAAAATTACGCAAAACATTTCAAATTATACTGTGGAAGATCATAAATTAATAAAAATAATTAAAAATGTATACCAATGCTTTAAAGCAGTCCCCTAAGAGTCTGCAATATAAGTATTGAGCGATCTAATTTTTTGGAAACTACGTCGCTAATCTTTTTAAAATTTGAATATGTTGTAAGCACTATCTGGAATTGACTCTTGGGAACAATAGTATACGCTTTAAATAATATTTTGTAACGATCCCCCTAATGTTTCCTGTAAATTTAGATCCAAACAGTATATTTCAACTTTGCAAGTCTTATTTAAAAGCTCTTCTCGCAAGATCTATTCAGCGTGTCTTAGATATCCCTGCCTACGTTGAAGGGTTCATTTGCTCAAACTGTGGCAAAATTTATTATCCTTTCGTAATACAAAAAAGGTCTAAAAAAATTAAGCTTTTATCACACATCAATTTTCCAGGGTAACCACAATATTTTTCTAATTTATCACATGATTAATGGTACGAACAAAATGAGGTAATATGTTTCAAAGGCGTACAAAAAACAACTTGAATCAATCATCGTTCAAGAACCATATATCGTCACCTGGGAGGAACAAGGTACTATCTCAAATTTCGGCTGAATAAGGTACTATCTCGGCGCTGCAGGAAAAGGTACTATCAGCTTTGAAAAAACGAAATAATTTCGGATTTGCGGGAAAAAGTGGATACCTCTGAAATCTCCCAGTGTGCAAAAAACCAGTCAATTATTCATGTGCTGATCCGAGATACAACCATTTTTTTGGGGCACCGAGATAGCACCTTTTGACCCAAAAACGAGATAGTACCTTTTCCCGCTTTGCCGAGATAGTACCTTATTCAGCCGAAATTTGAGATAGTACCTTGTTCCTCCCAGGTGACGATATATTATATACTCAACGGACGATTTTTCGCGGAACGGCTCGTGTACGCGTTTTGACGCCGTCACCAGGACGCAAAAAAAATTCATACCCACAACTCCCTCTCTCTCTCTCTCTCTCTCTCTCTCACGTAAGCCTACTTTTTTTTGCACTCTCAAAGGCTCACATAATACATAATGTATATGTATAATATGCCGGGCTCTATGGTACAATTTAACATATATTATGTTGTATACGTGTTAAATAGGCTTTGCTCGGCAACGCCGAGCTTTACGCTAAAATAGTTGTGGCTCAACTACTACGTAAGATATATATTAAATGCTGTACATATAATAAACGTGCACTTTCCGCACACGAGCGCAGAAAGAGAGAGAAAGAGAGAGAGAGAGAGAGAGAACTGAAGGCTGTAACTCCTAGTGTCGTGTACAAGTATATCCCACTGTTTTTTTATGATGTATAATACCCGGGGAACTTGGCTGCGGAAAAGTGTATTGTATAACATGCAGTGAGCGAGAGAGTAACGCCCCGCTCGCCCTTTTTTTTCCCATCCACGCTTTGCGCCATCCGCTGCACTTGCCGCCTGCATGTCCGTTTTTGTCCGGCCTCTTCCCCCGTTGTATGTACATACACCTAAATTGTACCTGCACTTACCTCTCCTTATTATACGCCTGCAGAAAACGCGCACCGAATAGTACCAATGATTTCGCCCTTCCTCTTCTTCCAACTCCCTCCGGTTAATGCATTCCATAAAACAGTCATTTTATCGTGCTTGCTCGCTTGTATAATTGACTCATCGACGAGTTGTCATCGTCGTTGTCCCAGATTTCTTGTTTTTTTTTTGTCTCGCCTTTTGCATCAGAATATTATTCGCACAGGATCGGCGAGGAGCTGATATAATACCATTGATATCGGGTATATAATGTGTACTTACCGCAAGAGATGTACCTGTGTGTATATATACTTATATTACATTGGTATATATACATTATTCAGGACGCGCTGCTCATCGATTACGGGGTGGAAACCCGGTCGCGCTCTACAACATATACTTGCGGTTACTTTTGGGATTTGTGCTGATTTTTATACGCATATATAATACTTACGAGTGCGTATTATACACAGATCATAAGTACGCAGTGCAAATGCAGAGGGTGAAAAAAATCGCAAGGGGGAATGTATTTCGACGCATTTTGAGCGCCTCGTTAGCGATTACTTACTGCGTCCCGATATATTACTCCTCTTCTTCTTTTTGCAGGACGCAAGTTCAGTACCGCGTGTATATATTATATACTACGCCTTTTCTTCTCTCTGCCGTGTTCAGCCGCGTGTAAACGATCTCTTCCCTGGAAACTTTTTTTTTTTTTCCCCCTTTTCGTGCAGCGGTATAGTTTGTACAAACATATATTTCCTCCTACCAGAGCTTCGCACGTAACACGCCTGCGACATCGTGTTAAGAGCCATAATACATTTATATTACGTTCAATCATTTTCATTGTTTGGTACTTAACTTGGCCCCGTCGTCAACTTCATTGTTGAGCTGCTCTCGAGTTTGCTCATAGCAACGTTTATATTCGGCTAAAATGTCAACCCAAACGGCAGGGGGCGTTTTTTTCCTTTTAAAAGATTGCGGGGGTGCGTCCCGAAGCTGCGATGAAAAGGTGATAACGAGCGTAAAATGCACGGGTCGCGTGGTATATTTTCTCTTTCGTATCCTCCCCTCCCTCTTTTTTTTTCGACCTCTTTTTTTTTTTTTTTAATTTTTAATGAGCAATCACTTTTAACGTGCATTCCATTAGATTAGCATTTGCTGTGCTCAATTGTGCGAAGGAGGAAGAAACCGTTAGTTTTACCATTAGCGTATAATTATTATCTCTCTGCGTCCAATTGCATACATTAGACGGGGACAATGATCGCCAACTATTTTTCAGTTGCTTGCAGCAGCACGAATTTCCTTGTCTGTCGCTGAATTTTATTTCTTTTTAGCAAAGTTGCTGCGATACGACTGCGGATTTTTTCGCGAGTAGTTACGTGAGTGTGTTTTGATTGTTTTGAGAGAGAGAGAGAGAGTTGCTATACCTATTTTTAAAGCGAAGGCGAAGCCAATCGTGTGTTTTGATTCGGACGAGAGGGTATATAGGTGTATAAGTATAGGTGCCGCGAAACGAGAAAAAAATCGGACCTTTCACTTCAGGATTCTCAAGAGTCGCTTCGCGAGACGCCGGGCAAGAAAAACTATTGTTTTCCTTTTTTCTCCTCCTCGCCGTAACAGTTATAATTGAAACTCTCCTCTGCAGTTTGGCTCGCTTTGATCTCGCGCCATTATTTTTTTTATTTTATTTTTTTACCTTGAAAGTTTCATTAGGTTGCAGTTGTAGGGGGCAAGAGCCCGCGTAACAGAAATATAAACAAGAGAAATCAATGGTTGACGTTTATTACGAGATAGAGTGAAATAATTTATCTTCCTGTTTCCTACAGTTATCCGTGATCGGTTTTTTTTTTTTACGTCGTTAGCGCCGACTCGTTTCTTTAAAACATATATTACGATTTTTTCGTTTTACTTCATCATTACAACAAAACCACTCATGCGCGCACGCGGATAAAAATCTCAATGAAAAATGATTAAATAATCAAACGAAATTCAGCGTTTGAACTTTCGAAAGCGACGGTAGTCCTCGTTTGTTGGTAAAGTGAAGGAGCGTAAAATTTTCACAAGACATTCCATTTTGCTGAAAGGGCACGCTTATTTCGTTAGACGCGAATGAAAACTCTCAAACTTATAAGTACCCCCTACCTGATTTTCAAAATTCAAAATTATTGTACCCCGATGTGTGTTATTTTAGCCCCGGGTCTCCTCAAATTCCAATAAAACTGGGCCATCACGTGCGATTTATATACAGTGCCGCTCGGCCATTGGGGGCGAGAGACGCGCTTTGACAAAATATACGCATCAATGCGCGCTCTCTGATGTGCTGCTAAATTATTTCCATCGGCTTCTACGTATACTTAAGTATAGCGCGAAGCTTCACGAGAATTTTTCTCGGGTCGGGCGGTACATGGGGTAAAATTAAATGTCACACGAGTTCGGATGAGTTTTCAACTGCTCCGCGGTAGAACGAGCTGCTGAATGATAAAGGTTGATGAAGAAAACAAGTAATCGGGCACGCGGGCGAAAGTTTTTCACATACTTACGTTATATTGCACACATGCATATATGTCGAAATCCGGGAAAAATATGCACTTTTCGTGTTCAAAATTTCGGGTAAATGGTTTCGCGTGGCACACCTCCAAAACGCCAAAATTCGTGTACTACGGGTGCTCGCTCTCTTCGTCTTGAACCAGTGAACACGTTTTGTCCCGTGGGTCACCCTGGAAAAAGATACAGCAAGAAAACTGAACGCTTCTAAAATGAAAAAATTCACGTTTTTCAGTCCCCACTTACTCAATAATATTTCAAAAAAATAGTTCTCTAAAGCCCTTGAAATAAGCTTTAATTTGAGCCCAGGTGGAGCTGAAAACATTGATCTGATCAAAAGTTACGAGCAATTTAAACTTGTGCTCGAAAATCGTAATTATTTTTGCCAATCAGGGGTTTTGACTCATTTTGAAGCACCAACTTGAATCGCTCGTAACTTTTGACTAAATTAATAGTTTGAGTCCCACACGCGAAAACATTTACCCCAAATTTTGAACACGAAAAGTGCATATTTTTTCCGGATTTCGACATATACACTCAAGACTTAGAAATTACTTACGCTCTACCGGCTCTACCGATGGATTGATTCTTTCATATTTTCCATCACTCGTGTTTCATTCACGTTGGAGTAGACCTATGAGTATTTATTTATCGCACGAGAAATTTGAAACAAATCGTTGGGAAAATTGTAATCGAATACTTACATTATTTTACATTAGAATACCTACATTATTTTTCATGCAACAGTTTAACTTTCTTCTTTGTTGCGCCGTACTAATGCACGTATATATATATATATATATGTATATATATATATATAACAAAGTTACGAATAAATACATGAATGCACATCCGTACCTATATGTATATACGCAGGCTAAAAGCTTCCAGGTCCTTCCAGTCGCGGTGCTGTAAACTTTTTTTCCTACTTCGGGCGTTTTTGAGAGGCTGGTGTGCCCTCGGTAGGAAAAAAAGTGTCCGCCACTCAAGTGCGATCCATCCAGAGCTACCGTACGGTCCCTCGGGCCTGCTTCGCAGGACCCTCGGGCCGCAAAATTGCCCTGGAGGCGATCGCACTTTTGTGACGAAAACTACTATTTCCTACCTCGGGCACTTTTGCAACCCTGGTACACCCTCGGTAGGAAAAATAGGATTCGCCATTGATGCGCATCCGACCAGGGCAATACCTGCAACGGTCCCTCGGGCGTTGCTTCGTAAGCGCTCTCGGGCCCAGTGAGTGCCCTGAGAAGAAGATGCACATTTTATTGATGAAAACTTATACTATTTTTCTCAACTTCAAAACTTAACGTACTTATGTATATACGTACATTCATACGCTACAGACGTTGCACGAAAGTGGAAACAAAAACGTATACTCGTACACTGTAAAAAATATTCTTGTAATTTTACCACGCCGATTGTAATAATAAACCGACCCATGTTGTAAAACTATAGTAAAAATACATCGCTCAACATAGGTCGGTTTATTATCCACACTGATTGTAATTTTACTATTTTCAACAACGTAAATTTACTAAGTGCGTCGTAAAATTACAAGGATATTTTTTACAGTGATATAATACGCGGAATATCATTCGCGGTATACATATTTTTGAGAAGCGCCAACTTTATCAACACATGATTCACGAGGTATACTATGCTCGAGACACAGCCATTGCTGTATATTGTACATACATATTCATTGTAATGATCCATCTTGACTCTTGAGCAAACGTATAAGTGTGAAAAAAACATTCAACTCGAGTCAACTATTCGTGTGTATATATTGTATATAATACATAACGTACGTATATCACCCGTCAACGCCTCTCCGCCGTAATTTTCAACTATATATAAGCGCGAGATTCGCAATCTTATCGACGAACGCCAACCCAAATATATACAATTAGCACGCGGTGATTAATACGTAAAACGTGTGTGAGCTGCTTGAGCTCGTTCGAAACTTTTTTACACCTATATCGTACCTTGCATACTTGAACTTGTATACAATAGTGCACACACAAGCCCGTTCAAGCGTATTATTGCATGATACTGATGCACTCTCATTTCCGGATTTTCCCCCTCGGCTGGCCGCGGATTCTCCGACGATTTGCAGATTAAAGTATTGGTAAAAACTGCGCCTGCACCATGAATCGCTACTACTTACGGCTGTGTCGTTCGGAGGAACGGGCTCCCGAAAAAAAATTCCTCGGGCGATAATTATTCCTAATCACCTCTGATGAAGCGCGGAGTCGCGTATCAGCGTTAGACTTTTTCACAACTGGCTGATGGACTCTAAACTCTAATGTAGATAATATCAATTCACGGAAGGATAAAACACTTTCAATATAGATGTACATATGAAACGTGCAGGTCGGATTATCGTGCACGTCTGAAGTATATGCAGTCTTTAGTGCACATAATACACGCACGTGTGTGCAAAATGAGTTTAGCGCAGGAGTTTGAGTATTATGAAAGTATACAGTCGGAGAATATTTGCTCGCGATGCACGCGAGAAATAATGATGATAAAAAAAAAAAAAAAAAAAAAAAAAACGAAAAGAAAATTAAAGTCTTGGCGTCGATCTGTGCAACTGTGCGGAAGCATTTGGAACGATGTGGATTGATCTCTTTGACGCCGCATATATGAAAGTACTCTCAAGAATTTTCCTGTCTCGTGGTAAAATGTATGCGTAGGTATACTATCATATCTGCATCAGAGAAATTCGCAAGAGCTTTCGTAAATTTACGTCGCCTAAGTATATATTACGCATCCAGAACTTGAAACTACACGGAAGCTCAAAGATGATTATAATATATTGTACGAGCTCTCTGAATATCATATTATGAATGAATGAAATTTAAAAATTAGGCATACCTATAACGCTCTGTTGACCCACTTGAGCTTCATGAAGCTTTTTTGTGCTTATTCTTAATAGACGCGGAAAAAAAAAAAAAAACCTGAAAAGATTTAAAAAACGCCTTGACCATCCTCCCACCACACAAAACAACTCTCACGCGCAAGATACACAAGTTGCTAATACACACACCTCTACTTATACATCTGCACGTCCGACTCGTGAAACGAGTATAAAATCTCTCTTTCCCCTTCTTTCTAAGATTTGAACGCGTGTCCTCTTCTCGTCTTCCAATGCATGCGTATACCGATGTGTATAAGTAAGCAATGTAAGCATGTATACATTCAAGTAAGTGATCCAAGATTCAAGTATTTCAAGTGCTACATAAGTACATGCACCTGTAAGTACAAAGAAACACTCTCGCAACAGTCTTGTTCTATTTGTTCTATCTATAGTATATCGGTGTGTGATCACACACCATCATAATAATATTATGCGCACGCCAGCAACTGTATTTTATAGAAAAGATTACTGTGCGGATACATATATATAATGAACGTGACTCCTCTCTCTCTATCCATCCCATTCTTTTCTTCACTCTGGTTACTATATATTATACAAAACTGTACTTCGTGGCGACTCTCGATTTCTCTCTTTTTTCTTTTTTATTTTCAAGCAATCGCCTCTATTGATGAATACTCGCACGGGAGGGTGTGCGTGCACACACACACACACATATATATATATATATATATATATTTGTGTGTGGGAGTGGATGGGATCTCTCTTGTTTCGTTGGTTTGCCTATGTCACACGCCCTTATTTTTCCATACTTGTTTTCCAGATCGATGACATTTCGCGTGACAAACTCATGTGAATGTCGATCAAATCATTTTTTTTTTCTTCATTACAGTATTAAACTTGAAATTTTATTTGAGTAAAAATATATTCATAAACAAACGTTTTTTCACACCGATCGATAAACACGATACTATGCTGCTATTGATTTTAACTATGCACCGCTCTCCCTATTGAAATAAGATTTAATTTGCTCCCAACTCTATTTAATTTGATCGTTCACCTACATTATATCATGCTACCGGTTAAATCTGTTTCGAGAAGAGAAAACAGATATGCTACAGAGATAATACAGAATAAGAAAACATCACTACACAGCACCTCAAGGTTTTCGTTCGGTAAAGAAATATTTATTTTCATATGAATTTATAATAATCAAAATGCACCATTGCGTAGGAGGTAGAGTCGTTAATCTCAATTGAATAATATTAAAAACAGACATACACATACGTATCTATAATGCACAAATATTACTCAATGAATGAAAAATTTAAAGTATTTTTAAAAAATGAAACTTTCAATATCACTGTTCACTTATGATTTTGATTGATCTACTGCTTTTGCAAAATAATTATGATTTATTGCATCAAAAAAGGATACGAAAAAAAATTGATAGCACTAACGGCATTGTGATTTCTTTAAATTTTAATTAATAGTGTAGTCAAGCTTATTTTTTTGTAGAATTTTCGATATTTATTTTTAGTCTGAGCCTGATTTTTCAAATGCTTTTTTTTAAGAATTTCAATGAAACGTAGTCAATTAAATATACATTATACTAAAGCTATATTTAAATAAGTCGAATATCCGAATTCCGAAGATCTGTAGCACAAAAATAATAATTATTATTACCATCAATATTACATGCAAGTATAATAATATAAATAATACAATAAATAATATAAAATACAATGATGTAAATTACATAATAGTAATCATAATAACAAATAAATTAAATGATGGTTAATGTTAGGAAATTGATAAATAATTTGTCCAAAAAACAAATCAATGTCAAAATTACGTGGATAAATGACGAAAATGTGTCACGCAAGCAAATCTGAGATCTTATTATTTTAATTATCTGCGATTTGCATGACTTTTGAGTTGATTTTACCTGGTCATGTAAATGGTTACCATCAGTTGCAAGTGTAAAAAATTAATTCATTTTTATTTTGTCGATACATTCATGTAAGATGGTACAGAAGAAATTCTAGTTAACCACCAAAAATTATGTAAGACCTGCAGCGAAAAGGTATAATAAGTTTAATTCAAATCGAACGAGGTTTGATTTTTTTCCTAATAATAATGCACAAACTAAAATATCAAATTTTATTGATACATTTTCAGAAAAATTCCAAGTTAAAATAGAAACCACAACTGGAAAAAAGAAACATGGCAACTTAATTTTCGTATGCAACAACATATAATAGAAGAGCCACCTTATCCGATTGTTCATCAAGTTGCAAAAGAATTGCGTGCAACAGTAACCCAGATAAAATGACTTTCTATATATAGATCAGGAGTAATTATTTCTGAGAATCTATATTGTTTCGATGAATATTAAAGCTCATGGGTCATACGCGACATAAATTAGCTAATTGCCTTGTAAAAAAAAAATGAGTAGTGTTACAGGTCCGGTCGAAAAAATAATAAAAATAAAGTACACACTTTTCCGGGTTCCAGATGCTGTTGCATACTAGTAAAATAACACTCTTTTGTTAGTCGTTCGAATGATCTCGTGTGACGAGACACAAGAGAGGAATTGATGCTACTCCAAGCGCGTGACTTTGTGTATCGGAATTTAATTCGATAAACGTCGCCGTCGTCGTTGTATACGACGTCGCCGACTTCCATCTTCTCTTGTTCACTCTCTTCTATCCGGCGTCTATTTATCACTTGTCAGCGATGAAAGCTTCTTGGGTGCTAATGTGTTTAGGGCTTCCTGCTTTAGTTTTTGTAAGTGTTTTTTGACAAATATTTATGCGTACGTTCGTGCTTTTTTTCAAAGTAACACAGTTTATAGATATTTGAATTTCAATAAAGGGCAGTTTGTCAAGCTCGGTCGATGATATTTTACATAAGTACGAGGAAGATTGCGCGCAAAAGACTGGAACCAACAGTTGTAAGCAATTATTGATTCATATTTAATTACGTGTTTATGAAAGATGATACACCGATCATTAATAAGCAGTTGAAGATGTACAAGGAAAATTTAAATTTTTTTCAAACAGCACTGATCGAGCTTGCGAGGAAGCATAGAACGATTCCGGATAATGGAGAACTGAATTCATTTGCAGTATGCATGTTGAAGAAATTTAATATTGTAAGTATTATTTTCATAGCACTTTAATTTAGAATTTCTTTAAAAAATGCCTTTTCCTCGTTTTGTGCAGATGGATAAAGAAGGCAACGTTAATTCCAACAGTCACGCGTACAAAATATTTAGCGACAATGTTTATCTGTCTCAAATTTCAGACGGATGCAAAGTGATGCGTAAGTATATTTGCTTAGTTTTTGTTTAGCATGAAAACTGTTTTTATTTTATTCAGTGCAGTTATCGCTATATTTATATCATTACAGGTGGTCAAGATATTGGTGAAACTGCGCGGAAAATTATGAACTGTTTTCAGCAAGCGAACGAACTTATGCTAGCCCTGAGATCTTGGAAAGATAAAGATACAATTACAAAACAGGATATGATTTAGGATATTATTTTAACGTTTCATAATCTATTCGTAACAAATAAAAATATAATTTTTTTTTTGTATTGTACTATTTTTCTTTTAAATATTTTATAGTTTTTATACTTATCTATTTATGATGAATAAATACTTCAGCACCACGCTTATGATTTTTTTTTAAATTGAGCTATTATATTTTGCTCATTAAAAGGTGGTTGTATGTAGATTTCTTTCCCCAATTGTGTACCAGAGGTTTTTGTAAATAAATCGTTTTAGAAAACAGCATAAATATTTTTTATACAATTAAAATAAATATATTATTGAAGGTGTTCAATTATTAAGTAGAAGATTGTATGAGATCGAAGAAGATTGTGAAATAATCCGTTAAGTCACTATGGGTATAATTTTTAAATTATTGACGTGGTAGTTCACGAAACAGATTAATCAATTTCTGAATAATATAAATTTGTGAACTTTGAAGGCAATCCTAAATAAAATTAAATAATCATAATGAGATATTTGTTGTATTTATTCGTAAAAATAATTCAAAATTATATTGTAGCACAATACGCATTAAGTAAATCATACAGAACTTTAAGAAGTAGCTAATCTTATCTTGTTAAGACTCGGAAAACGCAAAAAAAATTCCATATCAGTATTTTGCGGTAAAAAAGTAGATTAGAATTTTGTATATGTTTAATCCCTTGCATACGTTAGAGATCAATATTGTAAGTAATGTGATCTTGAGCAGATGCAAAATTCATCATGAAATCATTTGTTCTTTGTTTCTTCATAACGTGTTTACCAGCTGTTTTTGTGAGTAAATATTTTACTCCTAATACTTTAGAAAGCTCTGTTAATCAATTAGATGAAATGCGAGTAAATATTTTAATAGGGGAGTTTTTCACCATTAATAAATATTGAATTGCACGATAAAGAAGATGATTGTGTCAGAAAAAGTGGAGCAAGTTACGGTAAGCATGATTTTCAGATAACATTTGTACATTTTTGAAAAATATATTAATTACTGGTTCAAACTTTGAACAGCTAGCGTTGAAAATGCCAGAAATACCAATACAATACCTGACAACAATCAAATGAAAATATTTGCAAAATGTATGATGGAAAAATTTAACGTTGTAAGCAGAGAATATTAATTTTATGAGTATTAAGAATCGTTAAAAAACGTTTAGAACGAATAGAATATTCTATGAATTATTGTAATTTTAAATTGCAGATAAAAAGTGATGGCTCTGTTAATGAAGACATTCATTCATACGGTGTTTATTCTGATACTCCAAACATTTTGTGGGATGTATCTGATAAATGTAAAAATTTGAGTAAGTTCATTGAATTTTGCCACGTTTTATCGTTTGTTTATCTGGTTTTAAAACAAAAATTTTTCAGGAGGTCGTGACAGCGAGGACAGTGCCAGAAAAATCATGACTTGTTTCATGGAGAACGGTATGACTGTCATGGCATTTTCACGCAATCCAAAGGCACAATAAATGTAATAAATGATGTTTTCTTTACTAGCAAAATATAAAAAAAATGTACATTTTTTCGACTTTTTTACAAACAAAATTATTGAGTTCTCTTCGCTAATCATTGAATTATTTTATTGACAGTATTGTTTTGGTATACTCATAAGTCAAGGAATTTTTGGGGCATTGAAAAAATTGAATACTTTGAATGAAAAAAAAAGAAATAACTTTAATAAACTGCATTGTGTAAATACAGTATATTTTCTGATAAACAGCTCCGTTAATATTTGTTCGTACAGCAATTCTTTAAATACCATGTGTTTAGTGTGTTTAAAAAAAAGTCGCAGTCATTATATAATATAATACTCGAGAAAAATATAAAATTAAATGCTCTGCTGTTCTCTGTGTACTTTGTAAATATATATACTTTAATATATTTGGAATAATTTGGTTGTATTCCAAAAGTAATATTTTTAAAACTTAAATTACAAACATATTTCGGAATGTATAGTTTTTTCCAAGTGTTCTTCCTTAAACATCTACATCTCAGATGAAACTTTATGAATTGACATGCTATCATATTTGATAATACATAGATACTTATTTGTTTTCTAGTTCGCGAATACCTTGAGCGCTCTTAATAAGATATATAGCCAATGTTATCATGATTTTGATAATTAACATTTTTTTTGACCCATTCATTTTCTGTTCTTGTCATACTATCTATGCTATTAGCTATTAAGTATATGATATAAATATAGCATAAGTAGCCGTTCAACTTTTATCACTACAGGACATATATTTGCTCAACTTTATTTACACAGTTCAAAGGTTATTTACAAAGATTAGCAAAGCATTCACATACATATATAAGTTTTTGTATTATGTTTTTCGAGCCGAACATAACATAGTAACGATCTTTCTGTCGAGTCAATTTTGTTTTTTCATTGAAATTTCAAGGTTTAATTAAGCGAGGTATCCTCCAAAATAAAGAACATGCTGAAAATATTTTCTTTTTTAATGGCACCTGCGTATAATTATTTTCTCATCGAAACAATGTATACAACTAAGACATTTATTAATGGTTTCTTTTTTTGTTCGTAAAAATAAGAAAAAATTTCAACTATTTGTGTATGATTTTGTTGCTGAAAGACATTTAGTTTTAA
The DNA here is from genome assembly GCA_030522625.1 of Copidosoma aretas. Lineage (NCBI taxonomy): Eukaryota > Metazoa > Arthropoda > Insecta > Hymenoptera > Encyrtidae > Copidosoma > Copidosoma aretas. Next base: position 14,301 of record JAPYYV010001562.1, on the reverse strand, counting down.
TTTGTAGTCAGGTTTGACTTTTTTTACGCTAAAAAAATCATGTGATCATATTCTTGGGCATTATAAATATAAATTTTTTACGAATTCAACTTTATTTGATAACTTTCAGTATAAATTAATCTACACATTGTTGATTTTATGAATTTAAAAAGCTGGCTACATTTGTAATAATGGAAAATAAAAAACCTTTTAAAAACAATAATATAAAAATCACTTCACATAAAAATACGTAATTTTAAATTAATTGTAAAAAAATTAAATATCTATTTTCTTAAAAATTTAAAAGAAAAGATCAAGTCCAATCAGTATAAAAATCTATAAATCCATTAAAAATTCGCACAGTGATAACTGCACTACAATGTGAGTCTTAGAAAAGGCGAAAAGTTTTCTTTAAATTACTTCAAGGGAGTTGTGCACTAACAGCCTCGATATCACAATCTCAATATTTATTTATTAATTCATGCGTCTACTAGCCCTCAAATCAGTCATTTTTTATAGTCAAAGTAGAGACAGTCGGCCGACTCCTTAGATAGAATCATGAAATTTCCCTATGTTTTATAAATGGAAGTTAGGTAAGTAATTTGAAATCTTCAAGGAATTTCTTCAGTTAAAGTCAAAGAAAACAGAGATAAAAAAGAGCACTGAAAAGTACCTACGTAACGAGGTCGCGAAAACGCAATGAAACGTAAGTTATAAGTATACGTTTAAAAAAAAGTATGTACAGAAATATACAAAACAAAATTGGCACCTGCGTTTTAGATCTTAATAGGACGGGCGCGTTGATCGTCCATGCGACCACCCGCTTGCAGCCTCTGGATCAACGCGAAGAGATCCTCTTCGGGCACCGTGGCACTCGCCGAGCCGGCTTCGTCGTTATCACCCTTCTGGGACTCCTGCTCGTCCACGTCCTTCAAAACATTGGGACAACTGACCGGCAAGGGGCTGCGCTGGTCCTCGAGCCTTGAACTCTGACAGCGAGCCAGCATCTCGAGGAACGAGTCTTCATCGACGATCTGCTGCTGGGGCTTCGCGTCATCGGATTCGGCGTTGTTCTTCTGGCGCTTGGACGTGAGACCGGGCAGGTTTGGCAGAGGTACTCGCTGCTCGTCCATGCGCTTGCTCTGCATGCCCATTATCAGCTGCATCAGCTCTTCCTCGTCCTTGTCCTTCTTGGCCTGTTTGAGAAGATCTCTGCTGCCGTTGTTGTTGTTGTTGTTGCTTTGCTTGGGGTTGTTTCCAGAGTGCAGGTCGCAGCGCTGATCGTCCATGCGTCCGGACTGGAAGCGAGACAGCAGCTCGAAGAAGCTTTCCTCGTCGTCGTCCGGATTGTTCTTACGACCAGCTGGCTGGGACTGTCCTCGAGCGCGCGGGGGAGGCATCTGGTCCTCATTCTGGTCCTGTTTCGATTTTCCGTCTGGTGTTAATTTAATCAGATCCAGGTTGTCCATGCTCTGTCTGCGGAGTCTGTACCTTCCAGGGGACGAGGCTGATATGTTGGCTGCCACGACGTTCAGCAGGTTTTTCTTATCGTCATCGCCAGTTTTCTCGATACCCAATATTTTTTGGAGATCCACGACATTCATCTGGGCAGTAGCCTGACCCATGGTGTCGCCCAATTCTTTCGAGATCTGCAGATGCGATTTGGCGTAACGCAGAGCCTCGACGTGATTACTCATGGCCGAATAGGCGTTGCCCAACGACCAGCAGGCCCTTCCCTCGCCCACTCTGTCTTTTAACTGCTGAGCTATCATCAAGTGACGCAAGTGGTACTCGATGGCAGCTGCATAGTCTCTAAGTAGAGTGTAAGTGTTGCCCAGGGAGTAACAAGCCTGTGCCTCGAACGCCTGGTCACCAAGCTCTTGGGCGAGCACTAGAGTGCGACGATAGTGCTGAGCTGCTTTCTCAAACTCTCCCAGGAATATATGCGAATTGCCGAGGTTGCTGTTAGCGCGACGCTCTGCAGCCTTCTCGCCGAATTCTTGAGCGATTTTCAATCGCTCGTTGTGATACTGGATGGCCTTTTGAAAGTCGCCCAGCAGGTAGTAAGTGTTTCCCAGATTGCCACACGCCCGGCCCTGAGCTGCCGAATCTCCAAGTTCTTTCATGAGCTCTAAATTTTCTAGGTAATAGTTGATTGCTTTCAGCAGACACTCTTTGACCTCCTCTGAATACTCGCCAGGACCTTGGTGTCCAATTCTGCCATTCTGCTTACCTTTGGCATGGTACACGTTACCCAGGTTGTACAAAGCCCTGCCTTCACTTAGCTTATCTCCGATTTCTCTTGATATCTCCAAGTGACGTTTACAACAGATCATTGCTTCGTCAAACTTTCCCATGACTTTTAAAGTGTTGCCCAGATTGCCACTAGATTTTGCCTCCCCAAGCTTGTCACCCATAGACCTGGCCAACGTTAAGTCATGCTTATGATACTGCATAGCCATAACGTAGTCACCAAGGTAAAAATATGCATTGCCCAGCTGACTGTATATGGCACTGAGCGTTCTAAGATCATCAGTACCAGCTTGAATGGCTGCTTGAAAAAATGCTACCCCTGCTCTGCAATCTCCATTCTTGCAGAGACGTTCACCCTCTAGAGCTAGTTCCAAACACATATTGGCATCACCACCTCTTGTCAGAGGATCTGTAGTTAAGTTTTCTGCACTAACACTTACAGACATACTGGTTTGTGTTACTAGCTATTTAATTTTTATCAAAATTTGCAGTGCAAAAGCACCAACGTTTAAATCAGACGTTCTCTATAGTTGATTGTAGAAATTTCATAGGAATTCCTATATTAGATACATTAACAAAAATAACTATATCAAGGAGCACCTGTTATCATAGCATCTTGGAACAGATTTCCGTGTGACTTATTGTGATGTGTCAATCGCACTCCTCCAACACTGGCCAATAATTCATGTGTGATTCAATCCACCTGAAATAATGAATATTATTAGTTAATATTCATATTTTTACAATCTCAAAGTTTTCTAATTTATGATATAAAAAAAATTGAATGAGATAAAATAATATACCACAAATATAATATGAAATAAGGATAATTTGGAGAACTACTAAGTGGAGTATACAAACTTTCGTTATGAAAAATTCTATGCATCAAAAGCAGTATTCCATTATATCTTAAACATTCTTTCCAATAAACAACATGACACATACATTATACAAAAAATCTGACCTAGATTTCTGTTGGCAATTTTGGAGTTCATCTAATAGGAGGTTATGTAGCGTCAAACACTTTTCTAACGTATATTAATGCACATCTCTTTCAAACAAAAAAATGACTTTTCAACAAAACAAGAAGCTCCGCTGAATCCAAACATGAAATGTTAAAAATATCTACCGCGATCATTATAAACACTGAAAGGGTAATGACAGCAGACACAAAATAAAAAAAGTTGCAAGCAACGCCCACGCATGCGATTGTGTACAAAACAATCATCGAGTGAATCGAGCCTGCACATAAAAAAACACTCACCTAGCTATATATCACGTCTGCTGATGGTTTGGCTGCGCCAGTTTCGTTTCGGGGATGTTGACAGAACTCCGAAATGAAAATAAAAAAAATAAAGAAATATTCAGCAAACATCGGAGCAAAAAAAATTTTGCGAGACGCTGCTCCTTCGTTTGCCTATAACTGTCTGTGTCTTTTTGGCGCGCGTAGGCGGATGCAGAAATATGAGACAGCTTATTGTGTGGATATATATATATGTTAGCAATAATTTTAGTAAAAAAAATAACGAGTGGACAAATGAGACACACGTATGAGCGCACGTCCAATTTTTTTCGCGTTAATAAGAATCATCTTAATATCTGGAGGTTGCAAAACTGAAAATAATTATCTCTCTCTCTGGAATGTGGAATCTGATGTCTGCAGATCTGAACTATAAGTATCTGAAGTCATCACAGACTCCAGAATCTGGAGCTAATCAGATAGGTTTTTTTTTAAAGAGAAGTATGGCTTGATGACGATTGGCTGTGTCCACTCGTTCAGCTATTGAGGTAAAACCGTGCTGTGATTGGCTTAACTGGATCTATTAGATGTTAGCGCGAAAATTCAAGTTGAATTGTGTGAACGTGACATGATTTTGTATATAATCTTTTTAACAGGTAATACAGTGGCATGTAGCTGCCATTGTGCTATTAATCAGGCTTTGCGGCAAAAAATAGCCATATTTTATAAGAATAAATAATAAAATCGTTGAATTTCAATAACAAACAGACCCCTATAAGCTATAAAATTGTTTTAATTTATATTTAATTTTAACACTGCATGTTTAATTCTCGAACAATTTTTTCTAGAATAAACCATACAAATCAAAAAAATATTCGATATACTTGTATAGAGTCACGTTCGTTTGTTTATACAATATGTTATGAAAAATCTCTTTTTTAGCATGAAAAATTCCACGTAACTCTTTGCGTGTTAGGAATTTGAATAACATAATAAAATTACGAAAAATTGTTTTCATGAAGTATAGCACGAACTGTTCGAACAAAAAGCAGAAACCACGAAACTGTCGTGTCACTCGTGTGCAATGCGGTTTCAGAGGTTTTTGCTCGTGAACGCTTACTCTCGAATATTTGCTCAGAGTTGTGGGTTTCACCCCCCTGTAAAGGCTGTACTATTACTGTCATTGTCTTCATGGATGGCGGTTTCCATTGTGGTTTCAACACACGGACATCGGTAAATCGGTAAATGTAGATGAAATTCATTTGTTGAAAAAATAAATATATAAAAGTACTGGAGTTTAAGTAATATAATTTATGATATTACTCGTTTTGGTTCAATAGGCAGAGGTGACGAATAATAATAATGATAAAGCTCCGATAAAAGCATACTTTATGAGTAATTTAATATACAACACATCAAACATATCATTTTGTGTTTACAAATTTCCCTTAAACAAACATTGCTTGATACTCATCGTTATAATGTACAACTTTACCTTTGATCATCATAAACAATCGCAAACTCAATCGCAATTTATTTACAATAAAATTACTTCCCTCTTCTTTTTTCACTTTCGTGTAACAGCGAGTAGAATTCGGCGAACGCCTTTTCTCTTTGCAAGACGAAAATATATAAACGTTCAACTTGGAAATTTCACGATCACGTCCGAAATTTCAAGGCTAAACGTCTACATTCGTCTTTGGATTTTTTTATAGTAAGGCAATATTAATTACAATGTATCAACGTACGTAAATACTAAAAATACTTACTTAATAATCAATTCATTAATAATTAAATTAGTTATTTTAACATACTTTTAGTTGTCGTTATTTAATTATCAACCTACGTACTCTTCTTTTATTTTATAGTCAATTGTGCTCCACTTAATATTTTTAATAAACTAATTAACGTTAGCGTCGCCTCTTCATTCGGCGACTTATGTTTATTCCTCTTTATTGTGTTGTTTTTTATTGTGTCAACGTACAAAGAGTTCTCTTACACGTTTGTGATCAAATAGGGTAGACTTCGGAGTACTGTTTTTACATGTCCGATTCACTGTAGACTTTTTGCTGGAGAGCAAAGTCAATTTGTATTTGTTTATTTTTTTTTTTTTCAAGTTTTTCGTTAAGTACAGGGGCAGTGACGCATCAGCGGACTTGTATAATTATTTACAGTGCAATCATCATTAACGTAATCTTATCTAATAATTAGGATAAGTGCGATCGCTAGAGTTGAAATTGTTGACCTACAATACGGTTTTTTCGTAATTGAAGAAAGTACAAAAGTATTGTTCAATAGGTCGTCTATTTTGTTTTGCTCTTTTATCAATGTAAAGTAACACACAGTTTATCATAATCTATAAAAATGAAAATTACATGCTTGTACAAATTATCGTCCACTTTTACGGACAATGTCGCGTCAGTATTGAACTGACGATTAACAAACGATTTTAAATTCACCTATTTGTTAATTTCTCTTGCACTTTTTATAAACTTATGCATGCAGATTTCTTCCATGCATGTTCCAGAAAATGATTTTTCAAATTTAATTAATCTCAATTTTACGACCTTGATTTTATTTTTCACACCAGACATTCATACCTTGCCTTTTAAAAATTTGGTGTTCCTATATTATATCTTGATGTATTTTCCTCTCTTTTCAAGATATTTATACAACGATTAATATATTAATGATCAACATTAATTCAAAGAGTTACGCAATGCTTGAAGCACCGAATTTAATGTGCGATAATTTGTAATAAAATTATTATTTGAGTGCTTCCACAATTACTAGTAAAATATTTTGAGACGCATTTAAATATTAGAAAAATACGTTGATAACTAACAAAATAAGTAAAAACCCTTTCAGTCACAAATTCTTACATTTCAAACAGAAGTTAATTTTTGTTTACTTTGTGCTCAAGATATTCGCAACCATAATATTACGCGATACGTATCAAAATGATCCAAGAGTATACTGTAATACATATATTATGCGTATGTAATGAACCGCATTATTATGTAACGTCAAAGATAGTCGGCCAATGAATATATATATATATATCTAAAAACGCATTTGCCTGTGAATATTTTCTCTACAGTGCAGACATTTTATGTCTATGGGATTTTTTTACGCTAATGCCTTTCATTTGTGCGATTTTTTTTAACTTCTGTTTAATCTTTGCGGTACCGTTAGAGTATCAATTTTCTTGCGTAATGCATACACACGCACACGCAAACAAAAGCTGAAATAGAACCTCCCTTCAAACTGTGTAACGCTAAACTTTTTTGATACCACGTGAAATAAAGGAATGCAAACAAAAGTATAAATTAGTCGTAATAAAAGAAGGTAACAATATCATAGATAGGTCTACGGAGTTTTTGTACATACAATATCTACATACATGTTGTAATTCTAAAAATAATCGTAAAAAGTCCGTCCATGTATGGATCGGGTGGTAGAGAGAGAGAGAGAGAGAGAGAGAGAGAGACAGGCCAGTTATACACTTGTTACAGGAGCACAGCGTGTTCAAGTCTCGATCTTGAGCGTGCAAATAAGTACCCTCTATAATGATGTGAACATATATATTTTTAAAAACTGTCGTCCTAGTTTGCTCACGAGGTGCTGCATCGCGATATTTTTTTTTTTTTATTTTTATTTTTTTTGTCACCCTGCAAGATAAGAAGAAGATGAACAATCTTGAAAAAAATGCACATTACATCATACGTCTCCTGCATTTCTGATAAAATATGTACAAAATCGCGCCGTCATCCGGCAAAATTGGCAAATACAGACCACCATTGTGCAGATTATTCACGCGTGTATAACTATACAAAATGCAGCAGCGATCAACGCCGCGCCGTCGATCGCCCCGACAAAAAGCACCGAGCGCCAAATAAATCCATGCCGCAGCGCGATGGAAAATACATAATGATGCACCATAAAGAGTGACTGAGAGGATAAGTACTACGATTAATTAGTCGCAAAAGGATGAACCGGAAAAAATTCACAAACGACGCGCCCGTCGCGCCCAAGGCCGGCGCACAATGTCGTGACGATTACATAATATTCCGAACCGCGAGGTGTAGAACAAGTGCAATGCTCAAGACAGGCGTTCGACGGTCGCGACCGAGCCGTGCCTGCCCCTGGTGAATACGCACGCGTAGCAGGTGCCGTTCCTCACCAGCAGAAAGGCCAGACCGTCGGCGTAGCCCCAGAGCATCAGCACCATCCTCGAGTCCCCGGAGACCCAGAGCGCCCGGTACGACGTGGCCCGTCGCCTGGGCCGCCTCCTCCCCCCCCTCCCGTCCCCCCGCCGGCGTCTCCTCCGCCCCACGAGGGCCGCCATTATCGGGTCCATCTCGGCCTCCGCCCTCGGTCCATCTCGTCCCCCGCTGCTATTGTCCTCCTCCTCCTTCTCCCGGCGCTCGGGCGGCCCGAGATCCGCCGTCGCCGTCGTCGCGCCGTTCGTACGCTGCGCATCAGACGCCGCCACGCCGCAGTGATACTAACTGGCCTCGTCGTCCGGCGAGTCGGCGAGCTCGTCCGTCTGCGTGGCGGCGTCCCTTCCTCACGTGATCAGCACACCGCCCGGGGTTATCTCCCAGGGCGGGGGTGGCGTCGTCGCCGTCAGCGAGAGGCTCGAGCAGCGCGCCAGGGAGCACCGCTCCATCGAGTAGCGCTCCAGACCTGCGTTTCACGGGAGATCGGATTTTTCGGGGGCTTGCTCGTTGTTTCGTGTCGCGCGTGTATGTATATATATATGTATATATGGGTAATTGCGGAGGAGGAAGGACAAAAATCGCTTGGACCCGCTCGATCGCGGGTCCGACCGCACTAACGTGATTGCCGATCCGTCAAGAGCTGGACACTCGCGGGAGAGCCAGGGGTATTGTTATTTCGGGCGTTCGAATTTTTTGTGATCGACGTTGCCGATATATCGACCGCGAAAACAGGATTGGCTGGGGAGTTCTTTTTTTTTTTTTTCGTTTCCCGTCCAAACGATTATTGTTATGATTGCTATTATCATTATTGCGCGCGTGCGACACACACCTGATATATCCAAGCCGCCGATGCTGCAGACGTCGAGGCCACCGGTGTTCGTGGCGCAACAGTGCTGCTTCACTTCCGCCGGCTTTGGCCGGCATAAGAGCTGGAACAATCGGGCACGTGTGTTATATATGGATCACGAGTGCGGATAATGCCCACATTGTGTACAATTCTGGTTCCTGAATACGTGATGGATACATACGCATCTGTTGTGACGACTATTATTATAATCGTGACACGCGCGCATGGGTAATTTCACGAAAAACGGGATATTTTGGTGCGTGGAATAGGATTTTCGACATTTACCGTTTAGAAACTTTTGGGCCCGGCTCTCTATTGTCATTTTTGGAAAACACGGGTTAATTTAAATGGGCTTTTAAATAAAATTCAACAAAGCATTACCGTAATCGTACTTTTTTAGCAAAATTTAGTTTGCTGCACACCAGAAGCTTTCGTACACTACAGTCACCAAATTGATAATTTAAAATACCTTCAAGATGAGGGGTATTATGGTAATGACCGCTTATCTTAGTAGAACTCTGTATTCACGATAACACTACGACTAGACGCATTCGAATTTCTAGTTGAAAAAAATTGGTCGATATGCTTGTTCGCTCTATAATGTACAAAATGATAAAATCCAAATCTCAAAGAATGGACCACTTGGCCCTACTAAATCATTTGTCTCGCGCACTAGGCTTCACAATTGGATCGCCTTGTGCACTTTAAAATTTTTTTTATCATTCTAAACTTCTAAAAAAAAGGTAATAGATGGTTCAGATGTTTGAAAAATACATCTTAAAAAAATTAAATAATTTATTTTTAAATGGGAAGCATGAACCGCTAAAAATGAAAGTATTAAATGCTTCGCATTATAGTAATGATATTTTGGCCCGTTTTTTCCATCCTACACTCACGGCAAATATTTCATCGACTTGACTTCGACAGGGATATCTAGGGAAAATTATTTGAACAGTTTGAAGAAAGTTTTGACTCGTAATAATAAAGTGTTGTTTATAAACATAGGCTCCATGAAATATCGTAGTTTTTGTGAAATTATCTATGTACGTTATTAAAAACTGCTCTGTTTAAGTTTCGAGTGTTGGGAATGATGTTACATTGGTTGTCAATTATTCGGCAATGTTTATTAATTTATTTATGTGTGTATTATATGATAAAGTAACTAAATATGAAGACATTATTATTATTATGTAACCTATTATTTTATTACATTATATAGGTATACGTTATTAAAAACTACTCTCGCCTTATTTCTTACTCCGTTGTTGATCCCTCACTGCTCAGCATAATACGTGTTCCCTCGATGAATGACTAATGCACACTGTTGTTTAATCATCAGGTGAGCTGCGCAGCTAATTGCGCAGTATAGAGTGCGCACCTCAGCTAGATCACTGATCACTGACTCACTCAGCTGACTAAGCTCACAGTGTAATGTAGTCATTCATCGAGTCAACACGTACATTCTACTGAGCAGTAAGCGATTAACAACAGAGTAAGAAATATGGAGATTATGTTTCGTGAGTAGACTTATCTTTCACTTGAAACTAAAATTTTGTTGTTTATAATAACGTATACAATGTAATTAGATAATACAATAATTAATACAAATAAAACGATGGTTATAATGTATACATAGTAAATTCAGTAATTTCACTGCACACTATGTAAATGAATAATTTTACGATTAACGAGATATTTTAGTGCTTAGAATTTATTTATTATTTCTTGTATGATACGTAAGGTCAAACTAGCTGGAAACTGTTTGGACCCGGCTCTATTGTCATTTTTGGAAAACACGGGTTCATTTAAATGGGCTTTGAAATAAAAGTCAACAAAGCATTACGGTAATTTTTCAACGAAATTTAGTCCATGCATACCAAAATCCGTTAAACACTGCAGTCACCAAATTGATAATTTAAAATACCTTCGAGATTAGGGGCATCACGGTAATGACCGTTTATTTTAGTCAGTAAAACTCTGAACTCACAAAGCAGCACCGCACCAACAGCACTCCGATCGAGAGCCACACTCGAGAACCGTCGAAAAATCAATTTACCCGCGCAATACACGCGCCATTAATAATTCATGCAATAGATCAGCACGAGACGCGCGCTCTCCCTCTATGTATATACGTCGTGTACCATGCAAACGGGCCGCTCATCACGGGCTCGCCGGCGGAAAATTTAGTGCTACACGTGCTCTCGTTCTTACGAGCGATTTCATCCCCTGTCTGTAGCATCATACCTACACTCTCGAGAAAAAATTTAACCGCCCGTGTTTCGTATTCGATTCGCGCGTTACGCGGGGATCGAATGATCCCCATCATCCTCCCCCCGTCCAATTAAAACGGCCCGTTCCGACCGTACGAGACACAAAAAGGCGGCGCGCCGATCGTTAACCCGACCGATCGGCCCGAAAGCGGCTACGATCGCCCGCTGCCCGAAAATAATCATCCCCGTCGGAGCACCGCACTCCTCGACCCACCCCTTCCCGGGGCACGCGCCGTTTCGGGAGCGACGAATCAGCCGCGTCGAATCGATCGCCGGCGCCCGCCGTCGTTTTCGCGATTTAATTGCTGCGCAAGTAAACATCGGTCGGCCGTTCGCGCGCTAACGACCGTATTAATCGCGGCGCACGGGAGGCGCGAGGTGCATTGGGGCTTGGTTGTTGGCGTTGTGTGGGAAAAATCGAGGGGGGACGGGATGATGATGAAGGCCGGCGGAGAATTTGGATTTGGCGGTGGATCGATGCTTGTTCCAAAGAACGATGAAAAAGGGGTATCGAATCAACTGCCAATCACTCAATGGAAAAGAACGCACGGTTGTTGTTACGAGCGAATGATGAAATGAACTTTTCATCCCGATTGTGTTGAATAAAACTCTGCCGCTCGCTGCGGTTTACTCGTCCTCCCGCATAGTACACAACACACGAATGTACCCCCACACACGCCCCGTCCTATCGTTTCTTCATTCTCGCGCGGTTTCTCCCTCCCATTCCACGCGAGTATAGTACGTACATAGGTATCACCGTAAAGGTACATTATATACATACGTATGCATATAGTACGTACACACTTGCCGCGTCGTGTCGGGCAAACAAACGGCCCGGAGCGTAATCAAAGATTTACGGGCTAACGACGCGCTTTGCGGAAAATTCATGATCTGTAAAGTCGAATACGGTGGGGAGAAATAGTCGGCCGTGCGCTCCGTATACGTGCGTAATGGCATTCCTCTCCGCGGTTTGCGATAGCGGGATCTTTCTTACTTTCTTTTTTTACAACGGGATACACTGGATAAACGGTGCCGCGTATTTTTTCTTTCTCAGCGTGTGAGGATTTGCAATGGGTTTTTTACAGTTCGTTCGTGAGAAGATTAATTATTGAGTTAAAAAAAAGAAGAAAAAAAAGAAAAAAAAGAAACCACCGTCCGACCGTACTGGGCTTGTACTACTTGTGCATCGCTTGCTGTGCCGAACAAAATCATTACACTCGCGTCAACTTGTAAGGAGAAAAAATGCACCGCAGAGTACAACCAACGCCAGGATCCGACAGGTATGTCCCGCAGCGGGAAAAAAGAAAGGCACAAGATAAGACATCATCGCCCCTTTGAGCCGGCCAGTAAAATATCTCGGCCCATCTGTCCCCGACGGCTTTTCAATTTTCGCCTCCAGGAGCTCCCCCCCTTCGACTCCACAATCCCGACCGTCCTCCCTTCTCCATCACTACCCCGTCATGCATGCGTGCAAGCTCGAGGTGCGACGCGAACCGAACGATCCTCCCGAGAAGAGCCCTTGATATCGAATTTCGATCAATCCCACTTGAGAGATCCGCCCCGAATGTCGCCTATGCCGCGGGGGGTATCATCTTCCATTTTTTTTCTCCCCCTCCTCCCGCCCGGGCTGTAATTTTTAATACCCGCGAGCCACCTCGACGATCAATATTGTTCGCAAGAAGATCAGTCGTTGATTGCAACTTTGAAAAATCATTCGATAAATAATGCCATTGGAACAAAGAAAAAACTCAATCCGCGAGAGAACATCACCAAGTGTCACAGTTGCCGTGTAGGTACACTTGCAACGGTAGTTCGGAGGCGCCGACGAGCAAACTCGATGGAGCGCGAAAAAGCTAGCTGTACAGGGGGAAGAAGGTTTTCCTCCTTTCGCCGCCCTCGCTCGATGCAGATTCCGTTGTTCGGCTCCGGGGCTTTTATTTTTCCAAGGCGAGGGAGGGAAGGAGTCGAGTAGACTAATTTCGCAGTCAAGAGCTGTATACTCGTGTATTATATCGGTAAACTGTTGTGCGCCTAATGGAGCGTGTGGTGCGCGATCGATGGTTCTCTTCTCGACTTGGCTGTTGGAGTGCGATTCATACTCAATCTTCTCGCGCGCGGAGCATTGTTCATGGATAAACTGATCATCTTTGATCGCGATGGAAGCATTTTTTTTTTCTTAATTTCTAATTAAAACAATTTTCGGGGTGAGCCGCGAGATTCGGCTGTATTGGAGCTCACCTTTGTGTAGAGTAGCTCGCGCGATATGCGCCGAAAGTGATTGTTGAGCAGCCAGTAGAGAAAAGGGTTCCAGAAGCTGTTGGAGAGCGAGAGCCAGGTGGCGATGAAGTCGAGGAAGGCCGGGGGCTTGCTTCCCGTGCACGCGGCAACGACTTCCTGGATCGTCCAGGGCGTCACCATGACGATGAAGCCGAGACTCATCGCTGCCATTGTCCGGGACGCCGAGGTCGACAGTCGGCGCTCGTGCAACACAAGCTGCAACACACACGTTGCTCGTCAAGAGGGTGTTTTATGTTTGGTCGGATGTAACAGTTGGGAAGAAAAAAATCTTCGAGCGGGACACGCGTCAAGTTTCTTCCTTCTCTTCTCGTCCAAAGGTCCCGCTCGGAATCAAAGGCCACACCCGTACGTTGTTCTTTATTTTTCCCTTGAACACTGTAGCAAGCCCAATCCTGGAAGTACCGAGATACGCACGAGTAAGCCGCTGTTCCCCGAATCACACCCCCACTCGTGAAAAAAAGAGGGCGGAAGATCGAAAAAATCCGAAAAAGCTCTTGAAAGCGCGCCGGGTACAGATACATGTGCATGGGCGCGCGCGAGAGATGACATGTACACGCGGAGCGCGAGGGGTTAATCCAAGAACGGACGGGCCGTCGGGCGGTGACGTTAAGTGCCCGCGCGTCCGCGTTAATCTCGCCGGCGCATTATACCGGCCGCGCCTCCCATTCCCCCCCGTCTTGTTCCGCTGTCGCGCAGTTTATTTATTTTTTTCTTTTTAATCGCGCAACCATCGCGAGCAATACTCGTTTGACTTTGTTCCCCCGGCGGGAAAAATAAAATTTCGAAACAAAGCATCAAGGAGGGCAAACTTTCCTCCGAGTTTCTCTCCAGTTAGCGCTTGTTTTCCTTACTTTACGTCGGAGTCGAAACCTTTGGAACGCCTTTTTAGAAATAATCGAAAAAAAAGAGAAACAACAGCGCGCGCTGAAAAACACCGTGATTTAATCATCCCTCGCGCCCTTCCCTCGCCGATACTACTGCTACTACGACCCGCGGTCCGAATAATCCGTTTCAAAGAGCGCGCCGCGCATCGCGAGCGTCATAAGGATTTCCGGCCCCTCATAATACACCCCGAGCGTAAAAAGTAACGCGGATAATCCCGGCAGCTTCTCGACCCCCGACTTTTTCAGCTCGCCGCTCTCGCTATAATCCTGCGAGTTTTCCGGGGGGGGGGGGGGGGGGGATTGCTTC